>JAPVLO010002759.1:0-29343 GCA_027257055.1 Cephalopachus bancanus | reverse complement strand
ATCTCTTGATGGGGAGAATTCCAAATTGTTTTTCCCTGTTGCATGTAAACCTAATCAGGACTACCAATGCTGTGCCGTTTTCATTCATGAATAAGCACAGAGAGCCTATGTGAAACTGGTGTTGAAGGTGGGTATTCCTGGGGTCACGCTATTCCAGCCTGCGCTGCACTGCTGTTCATTGGCAGTCTGTATTCAGCTGGCTTTGTGCATGCTCTCATCCCTCAATCTGAGAGCTTCCCTGTATAAACACTATACAAGGCAGGGAGCATTTTGTGAGCAGACTGCAACTTCATGTGCTGCACTGACTGGAACCAGATCTCCACAGCCATTGGTAGCAAAGCATGCTTCATTCACCGGTGAATGCTGAAAAGTTTTCTATTTTACACAGGCGTCTAATCCTGAATGCAATGGCTCTTCTGTTTCATTTGCCAACAAGGCCTGA
The DNA here is from genome assembly GCA_027257055.1 of Cephalopachus bancanus. Taxonomy (NCBI): domain Eukaryota; kingdom Metazoa; phylum Chordata; class Mammalia; order Primates; family Tarsiidae; genus Cephalopachus; species Cephalopachus bancanus. The sequence goes on along the minus strand of JAPVLO010002759.1, from coordinate 28,901 downwards.
GAGCTTTTGTCTTGTTTTCGGAAAATCAGAGTCTTCCATGGGAGACATTCCACAAAACTGCACCTCACTGAATGGGGCAACAAGTATGATACTGGCTCTGTCTTTTGTGTCATACCTGATTCTCCCGGTTGCTCTTCAAGGTATATTATACTACATTGAGTGCATATGCCTCACTGAGCTGTATTGTATGTTTCCTGTGTAAACACGCACAACTCCATGGTGCCACACAGTGAAATAACCGATTCACTGTGATTTTTGGGAAAGCATTATTTGTTCACCTATTGACATCCAAAATGTCTTTGATTCTATCCAAAGCAATTGCTCTTCCGTTGGCCTTTACGAGTAAGAGCTGACAGGCTACGCTTGCTTGTTGTGAGTCTGTATCAGGTTGGGAAACGCTGTGTCAAAAGGTTACTGCATTATTATTTATTTTCTGGTAGTTTTCCTCCTGCTTGGTGTACGGTGCAATACACGATTCTCAAGGTACAGCTTGATTGAGCACAGCAGAGGGTTGTGTCAATACTTCACAAACAGGAATGAGCATGTAATATGTGCCACACTGAAGCAAATGAGTGCTCCACACTTACTTGTAGAAAAGCAGTACTTGAAGTCTGTTTGAATGCTAAAAAGTTTTACCCGTTGGCGTTTCTCTATGAGACGAAAGGCAGTTACTTCCCCATTTCCCTTGCTGAGTAAGCGTAGACGGCCTCTGTTAGGCTTGTTGTGAAAGTGCATCTTCCTTGCGACAGAGGTTTTCCAATGTGTGCTGCACTATTTATGGGCTCTCAATGTTATTTTAGCTTGGTGCATGCTGCAATACACGAGTCTCACAGTTTTCTTCTCCTTGGTAGTGATGCTCTGCAGAGTGCAGTTGTTTGACCTAAGAGTTCTTTAATGGGACACCTATTGGAATGGTCAACTCAATGTTGCCACATGGTGAGCAAAGGGAACTGCATAGGACAGTAAGGATGCATAACCCGGTGATTTCACTGGGTGCAATCTGAAACCTCTCTCCCTTTCAAATTTGTGTGTCGTAGGATACACAATTACTGTGCCAAACGCCTTGATGGGAAAGAGCTGAATGCCTTGGTTGTGCTTATTTGGAATGTGAATCTGCCTTGGAAAACGCTGTGTGAAAATGTGCTGCACTGTTATTTTCTGGCATTGAGTCCCATAAGGCATTGGTGCATGCTGTAATCCTGATTCTCAGTAGTTCCATTTCATGTCTACTAAGCTCTACATGGTGACTGCTTTGGCGTGCGGCTTGTCACCCTTTCAAGTTCAGGAGTGCTCAACTCCACAGTTCCCAATGAGTGATCTGAGACATACACATTACGTGTGGAAAAGCACTGTGTGTGACCCGGGAGAAGAATTCTGAATTTTTCCCTTTTTCTATACCTTTTCCTGCTATGGGAAAGCAATTACACTGTGAACTGCTGTTCGGAGTAGCATATCGTAGGCTGTAGTGCACAGGCATCTTCCTTGGTTAAGTCTGTGGCAAATGTGTGCTGCACTGTTATCTCTTTGCTGTGACTATTATTCTTTATTGCTGCCTGCTGTAATAGCTCATTCTCACTCTGTCCCCTTGATTCGTGTTCCTTTCCCAAGAGGGCCTTTTCTTAGGAGAGTGGAACATCCGTGTTTCACGGATAGAAATCTGCAATACATACTGCCCCATGAGTGACATAAGTACTCCACAGTTACGAGCAGGAGAGCATTATCTCTTGATGGGGAGAATTCCAAATTGTTTTTCCCTGTTGCATGTAAACCTAATCAGGACTACCAATGCTGTGCCGTTTTCATTCATGAATAAGCACGGAGAGCCTATGTGAAACTGGTGTTGAAGTGGGTCTTCCTGGGGACACGCTATTCCAGCGTGCGCTGCACTGCTGTTCATTGGCAGTCTGTATTCAGCTGGCTTTGTGCATGCTCTCATCCCTAAATCTGAGAGCTTCCCTGTATAAACACTATACAAGGCAGGGAGCATTTTGTGAGCAGACTGCAACTTCATGTGCTGCACTGACTGGAACCAGATCTCCACAGCCATTGGTAGCAAAGCATGCTTCATTCACCGGTGAATGCTGAAAAGTTTTCTATTTTACACAGGCGTCTAATCCTGAATGCAATGGCTCTTCTGTTTCATTTGCCAAAAAGGCCTGAGAGCTTTTGTCTTGTTTTCGGAAAATCAGAGTCTTCCATGGGAGACATTCCACAAAACTGCACCTCACTGAATGGGGCAACAAGTATGATACTGGCTCTGTCTTTTGTGTCATACCTGATTTTCCCGGTTGCTCTTCAAGGTATATTATACTACATTGAGTGCATATGCCTCACTGAGCTGTATTGTATGTTTCCTGTGTAAACACGCACAACTCCATTGTGCCACACAGTGAAATAACCGATTCACTGTGATTTTTGGGAAAGCATTATTTGTTCACCTATTGACATCCAAAATGTCTTTGTTTCTATTCAAAGCAATTGCTCTTCCGTTGGCCTTTACGAGTAAGAGCTGACAGGCTTCGCTTGCTTGTTGTGAGTCTGTATCAGGTTGGAAAACGCTGTGTCAAAAGGTTACTGCATTATTATTTATTTTCTGGTAGTTTTCTTCCTGCTTGGTGTACGGTGCAATAACGATTCTCAAGGTACAGCTTGATTGAGCACAGCAGAGGGTTGTGTCAATACTTCACAAACAGGAATGAGCATGTAATATGTGCCACACTGAAGCAAATGAGTGCTCCACACTTACTTGTAGAAAAGCAGTACTTGCAGTCCGTTTGAATGCTAAGAAGTTTTACCCGTTGGCGTTTCTCTATGAGACGAAAGGCAGTTACTTCCCCATTTGCCTTGCTGAGTAAGCGTAGACGGCCTCTGTTAGGCTTGTTGTGAAAGTGCATCTTCCTTGCGACAGAGGTTTTCCAATGTGTGCTGCACTATTTATGGGCTATCAATGTTATTTTAGCTTGGTGCATGCTGCAAGACATGAGTCTCACAGTTTTCTTCTCCTTGGTAGTGATGCTCTGCAGAGTGCATTTGTTTGACCTAAGAGTTCTTTAATAGGACACGTATTGGAATGGAAAGCTCAATGTTGCCACATGGTGGCAAAGGGAACTGCATAGTACAGTAAGGATGCATTACCCGGTAAATTTAGTGGGTGCAATCTGAAACGTTCTCCCTTTCAAATTTTTGTGTCGTAGGATACAAAAGTTACTGTGCCAAACGCCTTGACGGGAAAGAGCTGAATGCCTTGGTTGTGCTTGTTTGGAATGTAAAATCTGCCTTGGAAAACGCTGTGTGAAAATGTGCTGCACTGTTATTTTCTGGCATTGAGTCCCATAAGGCATTGGTGCATGCTGTAATCCTGATTCTCACTAGTTCCCTTTCATGTCTACTAAGCTCTACAGGGTGACTGCTTTGGCGTGCTCCCTTTGTAAACCTTTCACGTTCAGGAGTGCTCAACTCCATAGTTCCCCAATGAGAGATCTGAGACATACACATTACGTGTGGAAAGCACTGTGTGTGACCCGGGAGAAGAATTCTCAATTTTTCTTTCTCTATACCTTTTCCTGTTTGGGAAAGCAATTACACTGTGGACTGCTGTTCGGAGTTGTCTTTCGTAGGCTGTAGTGCACAGGCATTTTCCCTTTGGGTTTAAAAGTCTGTGCCAAATGTGTGCTGCAGTGTTATCTCTTTGCTGTGACTATTATTCTTTATTGCTCCTGCTGTAATAGCTCATTCTCACCTGTCCCCTTGATTTGTGTTCCTTTCCCAAGAGGGCCTTTTCTTAGGAGAGTGGAACATCCGTGTTTCACGGATAGAAATCTGCAATACATACTGTCCCCATGAGTGACATAAGTACTCCACAGTTACGAGCAGGAGAGCATTATCTCTTGATGGGGAGAATTCCAAATTGTTTTTCCCTGTTGCATGTAAACCTAATCAGGACTACCAATGCTGTGCCGTTTTCATTCATGAATAAGCACGAGAGCCTATGTGAAACTGGTGTTGAAAGTGGGTATTCCTGGGGACACGCTATTCCAGCCTGCGCTGCACTGCTGTTCATTGGCAGTCTGTATTCAGCTGGCTTTGTGCATGCTCTCATCCCTCAATCTGAGAGCTTCCCTGTATAAACACTATACAAGGCAGGGAGCATTTTGTGAGCAGACTGCAACTTCATGTGCTGCACTGACTGGAACCAGATCTCCACAGCCATTGGTAGCAAAGCATGCTTCATTCACCGGTGAATGCTGAAAAGTTTTCTATTTTACACAGGCGTCTAATCCTGAATGCAATGGCTCTTCTGTTTCATTTGCCAACAAGGCCTGAGAGCTTTGTCTTGTTTTCGGAAAATCAGAGTCTTCCATGGGAGACATTCCACAAAACTGCACCTCACTGAATGGGGCAACAAGTATGATACTGGCTCTGTCTTTTGTGTCATACCTGATTCTCCCGGTTGCTCTTCAAGGTATATTATACTACATTGAGTGCATATGCCTCACTGAGCTGTAGGAGAGTGGAACATCCGTGTTTCACGGATAGAAATCTGCAATACATACTGCCCCAGAGTGACATAAGTACTCCACATTACGAGCAGGAGAGCATTATCTCTTGATGGGGAGAATTCCAAATTGTTTTTCCCTGTTGCATGTAAACCTAATCAGGACTACCAATGCTGTGCCGTTTTCATTCATGAATAAGCACGAGAGCCTATGTGAAACTGGTGTTGAAGTGGGTTTCCTGGGGCACGCTATTCCAGCCTGCGCTGCACTGCTGTTCATTGGCAGTCTGTATTCAGCTGGCTTTGGCATGCTCTCATCCCTCATCTGAGAGCTTCCCTGTATAAACACTATACAAGGCAGGGAGCATTTTGTGAGCAGACTGCACTTCATGTGCTGCACTGACTGGAACAGATCTCCACAGCCATTGGTAGCAAAGCATGCTTCATTCACGGTGAATGCTGAAAAGTTTTCTATTTTACACAGGCGTTAATCCTGAATGCAATGCTCTTCTGTTTCATTTGCCAACAAGGCTGAGAGCTTGTCTTGTTCGGAAAATCAGAGTCTTCCATGGGAGACATTCACAAAACTGCACCTCACTGAATGGGGCAACAAGTATGATACTGGCTCTGTCTTTTGTCATACCTGATTTCTTTTTTTTTTTTTTTTTATTGTATGTTTCCTGTGTAAACACGACAACTCCATTTTGCCACACAGTGAAATACCGATTCACTGTGATTTTTGGAAAGCATTATTTGTTCACCTATTGACATCCAAAATGTCTTTGATTCTATCCAAAGCAATTGCTCTTCCGTTGGCCTTTACGAGTAAGAGCTGACAGGCTACGCTTGCTTGTTGTGAGTCTGTATCAGGTTGGGAAACGCTGTGTCAAAGTTACTGCATTATTATTTATTTTCTGGTAGTTTTCTCCTGCTTGGTGTACGGTGCAATACACGATTCTCAAGGTACAGCTTGATTGAGCACAGCAGAGGGTTGTGTCAATACTTCACAAACAGGAATGAGCATGTAATATGTGCCACACTGAAGCAAATGAGTGCTCCACACTTACTTGTAGAAAAGCAGTACTTGAAGTCCGTTTGAATACTAAAAGGTTTTACCCGTTGGCGTTTCTCTATGAGACGAAAGGCAGTTACTTCCCCATTTGCCTTGCTGAGTAAGCGTAGACGGCCTCTGTTACCCTTGTTGTGAAAGTGCATCTTCCTTGCGACAGAGGTTTTCCAATGTGTGCTGCACTATTTATGGGCTATCAATGTTATTTTAGCTTGGTGCATGCTGCAAGACATGAGTCTCACAGTTTTCTTCTCCTTGGTAGTGATGCTCTGCAGAGTGCATTTGTTTGACCTGAGTTCTTTAATAGGACACGTATTGGAATGTGCAGCTCAATGGTGCCACATGGTGGGCAAAGGAACTGCATAGTACAGTAAGGATGCATTACCGGTGAATTCAGTGGTGCTTCTGAAACGATTCTCCCTTTCAAATTTTTGTGTCATAGGATACACAGTACTGTGCCAAACGCCTTGACGGGAAAGAGCTGAATGCCTTGGTTGTGCTTGTTTGGAATGTAAACTGCCTTGGAAAACGCTGCGTGAAAATGTGCTGCACTGTTATTTTCTGGCATTGAGTCCCATAGGGCATTGGTGCATGCTGTAATCCTGTTTGTCACTAGTTCCCTTTCATGTCTACTTCGCTCTACAGGGTGACTGCTTTGGCGTGCTGCCTGTCAACATTTCACGTTCAGGAGTGCTCAACTCCATAGTTCCACAATGAGAGATCTGAGACATTCACATTACGTGTGTGAAAGCACTGTGTGTGACCCGGAGAAGAATTCTCAATTTTTCTTTCTCTATACCTTTTCCTGTTATGGGAAAGCAATTACACTGTGGACTGCTGTTCGGAGTTGTCTTTCGTAGGCTGTAGTGCACAGGCATCTTCCTGGTTAAATCTGTGCCAATGTGTGCTGCAGTGTTATCTCTTTGCTGTGACTATTATTCTTCATTGCTCCCTGCTGTAATAGCTCATTCTCACCCTGTCCCCTTGATTTGTGTTCCTTTCCCAAGAGGGCCTTTTCTTAGGAGAGTGGAACATCCGTGTTTCACGGATAGAAATCTGCAATACATACTGTCCCCATGAGTGACATAAGTACTCCACATTACGAGCAGGAGAGCATTATCTCTTGATGGGGAGAATTCCAAATTGTTTTTCCCTGTTGCATGTAAACCTAATCAGGACTACCAATGCTGTGCCGTTTTTATTCATGAATAAGCACAGAGAGCCTATGTGAAACTGGTGTTGAAGGTGGGTATTCCTGGGGACACGCTATTCCAGCCTGCGCTGCACTGCTGTTCATTGGCAGTCTGTATTCAGCTGGCTTTGTGCATGCTCTCATCCCTCAATCTGAGAGCTTCCCTGTATAAACACTATACAAGGCAGGGAGCATTTTGTGAGCAGACTGCAACTTCATGTGCTGCACTGACTGGAACCAGATCTCCACAGCCATTGGTAGCAAAGCATGCTTCATTCACCGGTGAATGCTGAAAAGTTTTCTATTTTACACAGGCGTCTAATCCTGAATGCAATGGCTCTTCTGTTTCATTTGCCAACAAGGCCTGAGAGCTTTGTCTTGTTTCCGGAAAATCAGAGTCTTCCATGGGAGACATTCCACAAAACTGCACCTCACTGAATGGGGCAACAAGTATGATACTGGCTCTGTCTTTTGTGTCATACCTGATTCTCCCGGTTGCTCTTCAAGGTATATTATACTACATTGAGTGCATATGCCTCACTGAGCTGTATTGTATGTTTCCTGTGTAAACACGCACAACTCCATGTGCCACACAGTGAAATAACCGATTCACTGTGATTTTTGGGAAAGCATTATTTGTTCACCTATTGACATCCAAAATGTCTTTGATTCTATCCAAAGCAATTGCTCTTCCGTTGGCCTTTACGAGTAAGAGCTGACAGGCTTCGCTTGCTTGTTGTGAGTCTGTATCAGGTTGGAAAACGCTGTGTCAAAAGGTTACTGCATTATTATTTATTTTCTGGTAGTTTTCTTCCTGCTTGGTGTACGGTGCAATACACGATTCTCAAGGTACAGCTTGATTGAGCACAGCAGAGGGTTGTGTCAATACTTCACAAACAGGAATGAGCATGTAATATGTGCCACACTGAAGCAAATGAGTGCTCCACACTTACTTGTAGAAAAGCAGTACTTGAAGTCCGTTTGAATACTAAGAAGTTTTACCCGTTGGCGTTTCTCTATGAGACGAAAGGCAGTTACTTCCCCATTTGCCTTGCTGAGTAAGCGTAGACGGCCTCTGTTAGGCTTGTTGTGAAAGTGCATCTTCCTTGCGACAGAGGTTTTCCAATGTGTGCTGCACTATTTATGGGCTATCAATGTTATTTTAGCTTGGTGCATGCTGCAAGACATGAGTCTCACAGTTTTCTTCTCCTTGGTAGTGATGCTCTGCAGAGTGCATTTGTTTCACCTAAGAGTTCTTTAATAGGACACGTATTGGAATGTGCAGCTCAATGGTGCCACATGGTGGGCAAAGGGAACTGCATAGTACAGTAAGGATGCATTACCCGGTGAATTCAGTGGGTGCAATCTGAAACGATTCTCCCTTTCAAATTTTTGTGTCATAGGATACACAGTTACTGTGCCAAACGCCTTGACGGGAAAGAGCTGAATGCCTTGGTTGTGCTTGTTTGGAATGTGAAACTGCCTTGGAAAACGCTGCGTGAAAATGTGCTGCACTGTTATTTTCTGGCATTGAGTCCCATAAGGCATTGGTGCATGCTGTAATCCTGTTTGTCACTAGTTCCCTTTCATGTCTACTTCGCTCTACAGGGTGACTGCTTTGGCGTGCTGCCTGTCAACATTTCACGTTCAGGAGTGCTCAACTCCATAGTTCCACAATGAGAGATCTGAGACATTCACATTACGTGTGTGAAAGCACTGTGTGTGACCCGGGAGAAGAATTCTCAATTTTTCTTTCTCTATACCTTTTCCTGTTATGGGAAAGCAATTACACTGTGGACTGCTGTTCGGAGTTGTCTTTCGTAGGCTGTAGTGCACAGGCATCTTCCTGGTTAAATCTGTGCCAAATGTGTGCTGCAGTGTTATCTCTTTGCTGTGACTATTATTCTTCATTGCTCCCTGCTGTAATAGCTCATTCTCACCCTGTCCCCTTGATTTGTGTTCCTTTCCCAAGAGGGCCTTTTCTTAGGAGAGTGGAACATCCGTGTTTCACGGATAGAAATCTGCAATACATACTGTCCCCATGAGTGACATAAGTACTCCACAGTTACGAGCAGGAGAGCATTATCTCTTGATGGGGAGAATTCCAAATTGTTTTTCCCTGTTGCATGTAAACCTAATCAGGACTACCAATGCTGTGCCGTTTTCATTCATGAATAAGCACAGAGAGCCTATGTGAAACTGGTGTTGAAGGTGGGTATTCCTGGGGTCACGCTATTCCAGCCTGCGCTGCACTGCTGTTCATTGGCAGTCTGTATTCAGCTGGCTTTGTGCATGCTCTCATCCCTCAATCTGAGAGCTTCCCTGTATAAACACTATACAAGGCAGGGAGCATTTTGTGAGCAGACTGCAACTTCATGTGCTGCACTGACTGGAACCAGATCTCCACAGCCATTGGTAGCAAAGCATGCTTCATTCACCGGTGAATGCTGAAAAGTTTTCTATTTTACACAGGCGTCTAATCCTGAATGCAATGGCTCTTCTGTTTCATTTGCCAACAAGGCCTGAGAGCTTTTGTCTTGTTTTCGGAAAATCAGAGTCTTCCATGGGAGACATTCCACAAAACTGCACCTCACTGAATGGGGCAACAAGTATGATACTGGCTCTGTCTTTTGTGTCATACCTGATTCTCCCGGTTGCTCTTCAAGGTATATTATACTACATTGAGTGCATATGCCTCACTGAGCTGTATTGTATGTTTCCTGTGTAAACACGCACAACTCCATGGTGCCACACAGTGAAATGACCGATTCACTGTGATTTTTGGGAAAGCATTATTTGTTCACCTATTGACATCCAAAATGTCTTTGATTCTATCCAAAGCAATTGCTCTTCCGTTGGCCTTTACGAGTAAGAGCTGACAGGCTACGCTTGCTTGTTGTGAGTCTGTATCAGGTTGGGAAACGCTGTGTCAAAAGGTTACTGCATTATTATTTATTTTCTGGTAGTTTTCTTCCTGCTTGGTGTACGGTGCAATACACGATTCTCAAGGTACAGCTTGATTGAGCACAGCAGAGGGTTGTGTCAATACTTCACAAACAGGAATGAGCATGTAATATGTGCCACACTGAAGCAAATGAGTGCTCCACACTTACTTGTAGAAAAGCAGTACTTGAAGTCTGTTTGAATGCTAAAAAGTTTTACCCGTTGGCGTTTCTCTATGAGACGAAAGGCAGTTACTTCCCCATTTGCCTTGCTGAGTAAGCGTAGACGGCCTCTGTTAGGCTTGTTGTGAAAGTGCATCTTCCTTGCGACAGAGGTTTTCCAATGTGTGCTGCACTATTTATGGGCTATCAATGTTATTTTAGCTTGGTGCATGCTGCAAGACATGAGTCTCACAGTTTTCTTCTCCTTGGTAGTGATGCTCTGCAGAGTGCATTTGTTTGACCTAAGAGTTCTTTAATAGGACACCTATTGGAATGTGCAACTCAATGTTGCCACATGGTGGGCAAAGGGAACTGCATAGTACAGTAAGGATGCATTACCCGGTGAATTCACTGGGTGCAATCTGAAACCTCTCTCCCTTTCAAATTTTTGTGTCGTAGGATACACAATTACTGTGCCAAACGCCTTGACGGGAAAGAGCTGAATGCCTTGGTTGTGCTTGTTTGGAATGTGAATCTGCCTTGGAAAACGCTGTGTGAAAATGTGCTGCACTGTTATTTTCTGGCATTGAGTCCCATAAGGCATTGGTGCATGCTGTAATCCTGATTCTCACTAGTTCCCTTTCATGTCTACTTCGCTCTACATGGTGACTGCTTTGGCGTGCTGCCTTTGTCAACATTTAAACGTTCAGGAGTGCTCAACTCCATAGTTCCCAATGAGTGATCTGAGACATACACATTACGTGGGGAAAAAGCACTGTGTGTGACCCGGGAGAAGAATTCTGAATTTTCCTTTCTCTATACCTTTTCCTGCTATGGGAAAGCAATTACACTGGGGACTGCTGTTCGGAGTTGCTTTCGTAGGCTGTAGTGCACAGGCATCTTCCTTGGTTAAGTCTGTGCCAAATGTGTGCTGCAGTGTTATCTCTTTGCTGTGACTATTATTCTTCATTGCTCCCTGCTGTAATAGCTCATTCTCCCCTCTGTCCCCTTGATTCGTGTTCCTTTCCCAAGAGGGCCTTTTCTTAGGAGAGTGGAACATCCGTGTTTCACGGATAGAAATCTGCAATACATACTGTCCCCATGAGTGACATAAGTACTCCACAGTTACGAGCAGGAGAGCATTATCTCTTGATGGGGAGAATTCCAAATTGTTTTTCCCTGTTGCATGTAAACCTAATCAGGACTACCAATGCTGTGCCGTTTTCATTCATGAATAAGCACGGAGAGCCTATGTGAAACTGGTGTTGAAAGTGGGTCTTCCTGGGGACACGCTATTCCAGCGTGCGCTGCACTGCTGTTCATTGGCAGTCTGTATTCAGCTGGCTTTGGGCATGCTCTCATCCCTCAATCTGAGAGCTTCCCTGTATAAACACTATACAAGGCAGGGAGCATTTTGTGAGCAGACTGCAACTTCATGTGCTGCACTGACTGGAACCAGATCTCCACAGCCATTGGTAGCAAAGCATGCTTCATTCACCGGTGAATGCTGAAAAGTTTTCTATTTTACACAGGCGTCTAATCCTGAATGCAATGGCTCTTCTGTTTCATTTGCCAACAAGGCCTGAGAGCTTTTGTCTTGTTTTCGGAAAATCAGAGTCTTCCATGGGAGACATTCCACAAAACTGCACCTCACTGAATGGGGCAACAAGTATGATACTGGCTCTGTCTTTTGTGTCATACCTGATTCTCCCGGTTGCTCTTCAAGGTATATTATACTACATTGAGTGCATATGCCTCACTGAGCTGTATTGTATGTTTCCTGTGTAAACACGCACAACTCCATGTGCCACACAGTGAAATGACCGATTCACTGTGATTTTTGGGAAAGCATTATTTGTTCACCTATTGACATCCAAAATGTCTTTGATTCTATCCAAAGCAATTGCTCTTCCGTTGGCCTTTACGAGTAAGAGCTGAGAGGCTTCGCTTGCTTGTTGTGAGTCTGTATCAGGTTGGGAAACGCTGTGTCAAAAGGTTACTGCATTATTATTTATTTTCTGGTAGTTTTCTTTCTGCTTGGTGTAAGGTGCAATAAATGATTCTCAAGGGACAGCTTGATTGAGTACAGCAGAGGGTTGTGTCAATACTTCACAAACAGGAATGAGCATGTAATATGTGCCACACTGAAGCAAATGAGTGCTCCACACTTACTTGTAGAAAAGCAGTACTTGAAGTCCGTTTGAATACTAAGAAGTTTTACCCGTTGGCGTTTCTCTATGAGACGAAAGGCAGTTACTTCCCCATTTGCCTTGCTGAGTAAGCGTAGACGGCCTCTGTTAGGCTTGTTGTGAAAGTGCATCTTCCTTGCGACAGAGGTTTTCCAATGTGTGCTGCACTATTTATGGGCTATCAATGTTATTTTAGCTTGGTGCATGCTGCAAGACATGAGTCTCACAGTTTTCTTCTCCTTGGTAGTGATGCTCTGCAGAGTGCATTTGTTTGACCTAAGAGTTCTTTAATAGGACACGTATTGGAATGTGCAGCTCAAGGGTGCCACATGGTGGGCAAAGGGAACTGCATAGTACAGTAAGGATGCATTACCCGGTGAATTTCAGTGGGTGCAATCTGAAACGATTCTCCCTTTCAAATTTTTGTGTCGTAGGATACAAAAGTTACTGTGCCAAACGCCTTGACGGGAAAGAGCTGAATGCCTTGGTTGTGCTTGTTTGGAATGTAAAATCTGCCTTGGAAAACGCTGTGTGAAAATGTGCTGCACTGTTATTTTCTGGCATTGAGTCCCATAAGGCATTGGTGCATGCTGTAATCCTGTTTCTCACTAGTTCCCTTTCATGTCTACTTCGCTCTACAGGTGACTGCTTTGGCGTGCTCCCTGTCAACTTTCACGTTCAGGAGTGCTCAACTCCATAGTTCCACAATGAGTGATCTGAGACATCACATTACGTGTGTGAAAGCACTGTGTGTGACCCGGGAGAAGAATTCTAATTTTTCTTTCTCTATACCTTTTCCTGTATGGGAAAGCAATTACACTGTGGACTGCTGTTCGGAGTTGTCTTTCGTAGGCTGTAGTGCACAGGCATCTTCCTTGGTTAAATCTGTGCCAAATGTGTGCTGCAGTGTTATCTCTTTGCTGTGACTATTATTCTTCATTGCTGCCTGCTGTAATAGCTCATTCTCCCCTCTGTCCCCTTGATTTGTGTTCCTTTCCCAAGAGGGCCTTTTCTTAGGAGAGTGGAACATCCGTGTTTCACGGATAGAAATCTGCAATACATACTGTCCCCATGAGTGACATAAGTACTCCACAGTTACGAGCAGGAGAGCATTATCTCTTGATGGGGAGAATTCCAAATTGTTTTTCCCTGTTGCATGTAAACCTAATCAGGACTACCAATGCTGTGCCGTTTTCATTCATGAATAAGCACGAGAGCCTATGTGAAACTGGTGTTGAAGGTGGGTCTTCCTGGGGACACGCTATTCCACCCGTGCGCTGCACTGCTGTTCATTGGCAGTCTGTATTCAGCTGGCTTTGTGCATGCTCTCATCCCTAAATTCTGAGAGCTTCCCTGTATAAACACTATACAAGGCAGGGAGCATTTTGTGAGCAGACTGCAACTTCATGTGCTGCACTGACTGGAACCAGATCTCCACAGCCATTGGTAGCAAAGCATGCTTCATTCACCGGTGAATGCTGAAAAGTTTTCTATTTTACACAGGCGTCTAATCCTGAATGCAATGGCTCTTCTGTTTCATTTGCCAACAAGGCCTGAGAGCTTTGTCTTGTTTTCGGAAAATCAGAGTCTTCCATGGGAGACATTCCACAAAACTGCACCTCACTGAATGGGGCAACAAGTATGATACTGGCTCTGTCTTTGGTCATACCTGATTTCCGGTTGCTCTTCAAGTATATTATACTACATTGAGTGCATATGCCTCACTAGCTGTATTTATGTTTCCGTGTAAACACGACAACTCCATTTGCCACAGTGAAATACCGATTCACTGTGATTTTGGGAAAGCATTATTTGTTCACCTATTGAATCCAAAATGTTTTGATTCTATCAAAGCAATTGCTCTTCGTTGGCCTTTACGAGTAAGAGCTGACAGGCTCGCTTGCTTGTTGTGAGTCTGTATCAGGTTGGAACGCTGTGTCAAAAGTTACTGCATTATTATTTATTTTCTGTAGTTTTCTTCTGCTTGGTGTACGGTGCAATAAGATTCTCAAGGTACAGCTTGATTGAGCACAGCAGAGGGTTGTGTCAATACTTCACAAACAGGAATAGCATGTAATATGTGCCACACTGAAGCAAATGAGTGCTCCACACTTACTTGTAGAAAAGCAGTACTTGAAGTCCGTTTGAATCTAAGAGTTTTACCCGTTGGCGTTCTCTATGAGACGAAAGGCAGTTACTTCCCATTCCTGTGAGTAAGCGTAGACGGCCTCTGTTAGGCTTGTTGTGAAAGTGCATCTTCCTTGCGACAGAGGTTTTCCAATGTGTGCTGCACTATTTATGGGCTATCAATGTTATTTTAGCTTGGTGCATGCTGCAAGCATGAGTCTCACAGTTTTCTTTCCTTGGTAGTGATGCTCTGCAGAGTGCATTGTTTACCTAAGAGTTCTTTAATAGGACACTATTGGAATGGCACTCAATGGTGCCACATGGTGGCAAAGGGAACTGCATAGTACAGTAAGGATGCATTACCCGTGAATTATGGTGCTCTGAAACTTCTCCTTTCAAATTTTGTGTCTGGATACACATTACTGTGCCAAACGCCTTGACGGAAAGCTGAATGCCTTGGTTGTGCTTGTTTGGAAGTGAAACTGCCTTGGAACTGGTGAAAATGTGCTGCACTGTTATTTTCTGGCATTGAGTCCCATAAGGCATTGGTGCATGCTGTAATCTGTTTCATAGTTCCCTTTCATGTCTACTTCCTCTACAGGGTGACTGCTTTGCGTGCGCTGTCAACTTCAGTTCAGGAGTGCTCAACTCCAAGTTCCCAATGAGAGATCTGAGACATACATTACGTGTGGAAAGCACTGTTGTGACCCGGAGGAATTCTAATTTTTCTTTCTCTATACCTTTTCCTGTTTGGGAAAGCAATTACACTGTGACTGCTGTTCGATGCTTTCGTAGGCTGTAGTGCACAGGCATCTTCCTGGTTAAATCTGTGCCAATGTGTGCTGCATGTTACTCTTTGCTGTGACTATTATTCTTCATTGCTCCCTGCTGTAATAGCTCATTTCACCCTGTCCCTTGATTGTGTTCCTTTCCCAAGAGGGCCTTTTCTTAGGAGAGTGGAACATCCGTGTTTCACGGATAGAAATCTGCAATACATACTGCCCCATGAGTGACATAAGTACTCCACATTACGAGCAGGAGAGCATTATCTCTTGATGGGGAGAATTCCAAATTGTTTTTCCCTGTTGCATGTAAACCTAATCAGGACTACCAATGCTGTGCCGTTTTATTCATGAATAAGCACGAGAGCCTATGTGAAACTGGGTTGAAGGGTTTCTGGGGACGCTATTCCAGCTGCGCTGCACTGCTGTTCATTGGCAGTCTGTATTCAGCTGGCTTTGGCATGCTCTCATCCTCAATCTGAGAGCTTCCCTGTATAAACACTATACAAGGCAGGAGCATTTTGTGAGCAGACTGCAACTTCATTGCTGCACTATACAAGGCAGGGAGCATTTTGTGAGCAGACTGCAACTTCATGTGCTGCACTGACTGGAACCAGACTCAGCACATATGATCGGTTGCTTTCAACTATTTCTCTCAAGTATATCTCATGAGTGATAGCTCCTGTGTATACGTAAACACGCCACATGTGCCACCGTGAAATACGATTATTGTTTTTGAAACATATGTCTTTGATCAAATGTCTTTATTCTTCCGTTGCTTTCCGTGTAGATAAGGCTGCGCTGTTGTTGTTGTAGTTGAAGGTTGGAAAGTTTCATATATTTTTTTATTTTCTGTGTTTTTTCCTGCTTGTGACTCAATACACGATTCCAAGAGTTGTTAACACAAGTTGTGTAATATTCCAAACGAAGCAAATATGTCCACACTAAGAAAGAGTCTCACCTTGTAAAAAGTACTTGGCGTTTTCTAAAGTTTTACTTGCTTTCCTTGCGAAAGGAGACTCCTTTGCTTGTGTGAAGGCCTCTGCTTGGAAAGGTTTCCTTGCGACAAGGTTTCAATGTTATTTTATGGGCTTCAATGTTATTTTCTTGTCTGGATGAGTCTCAAGTTCTTTGGTTACCTAGAGTCTTTTTTACCTAAGAGTTCTTAATGGCACATTGGAAGGACTCAATACATGGTGCAAAGGGATATGACGATCTCCCGTATTTGTCTTGAAACTCCTTCAAATTTTGCGGAAACTATGCCAAGCCTTGGAAGGTGAATGCCTGGTGCTGTTTGAATGTGCTGCTGAAAACGCTGGTAAAATGCTGCTGTATTTCTGTTTCTAGGCTTTCATGTTAATCCGTCTCATATCTTTCTGCTCTGTCACATGTACGTTTGGGTGCTCACTTCAGTTCAGGTCTAACTCCAAGTTCCAATGGGACGAGAATCCATTCTTGAACCTTTTCGGAAGAATTCATTTCTTCTTTTTTTCCTGTAGGCTTAGTGACGCTTTCGAGGTTTCGTGGCTGTGTGCCGGTTTCCTTTCTGTGAAATTTCTCATGTTCCTGCTGTATATTATTCTATTGCCCTTGAATGTTTCTTCCCCTGATGTTTCTCAAGGGGCCTTTTCAGAGATGGAACATCCTGTTTCAGATAAAATCTCATTACGCAGAGGCATAATCTCCATGAGAGAAGTTTCTTTGATGGGGAATTCCAATTGTTTTTCCTTCATGAAACACAGGACCATGTGCCGTTTGAATAGACGGGAGCTATTAAACTGGGTTGAATGGTTTCCTGGGCACGTATTCAGCTGGTGCATGCTTCATGCATCTGATAGCTGCTTGTACCTATCCATCGGAGCTTCTGTAAAACCATCAGGCGGAGATTTGGACAGACTCAACCATTGTGCAGATGCATCTCCACGTGAGCAAAATTTCATTCACCGGTAATGCTGAAAAGTTTTCTTTTTACGCCAACGATGAAGCTTTCTGTTTCTTTGCAACAAGCCTCAGTGCTTTTTCAAAATACTCCATGGGAACATTAAAACTGCACTCATTGGGCAACAATTGATTGCTCTCATTATATACTATTTCGTTCTCTTAATATTTTTCCTGTGTCACGACAATCATGTTTCCATGGTAAATACCACACTGTGTTGTTGCAACTGTGAAATGCCATTTGATTTTGCAAAGCTTATTTGTTCACATTATCCAATTGCCCTTTACTTTAAAATCGGTCTATTCTAACAAGTTGTGTCTTGCCGTTGGTAAGAGCTACAGGTTCGTTTTGTTTTTCTGTGTTGTAAAACTGTTCAAAGGTACTGCAATTCATTATTTTTGTAGTTTTTTCTCGGTGTTGGCAATATTCTCAAGGATTTATGAAATGGCAGGTTGAGCAAATAGTTCTAAACAGTATGTAGAAAAGTCATGAAGAAATGTGCTCCACAAGTTTTACTGTGCATCTCTTGAGAAAGCAGTATAACGTTTACCCTTGCTTTTAGGCCTCTGAAAGGCTTGTTTCCCCTTTCCTTGCTGAGTAAGCGTTGGCCTCTGTTAGGCTTGTTGTGAAAGTGCTAATCTTCCTTGAAGGTTTTCAATGTTGCTTGATTTATGGTTCTTATTTTTTGGTGTATGCTGCAAGCATTATTCCACAGTTTTCTTCTCTGGAGCATGCTCTGCAAGCTTTGTTGCCCTAAGAGTTCTTAATAGGACACTATTGGAATGTGCAGCTCAATGGCCACATGGTTGGGAAATGGGAATTTACTATATTGCCGTGATTCCAGTGATCTGAAACACTCTCTTTCAAATTTTGATGCTAGGTACCTTTTGAGGAATCTGCCTGGGAAAGCTGAATGCCTTGGTTTGCTTTTTGGAATGTGAAATTGCCTTGGAAAACGCTGGTGAATGTGTCTGTTTTTTTTGGCTTGAGTCCATAAGGCATTGGTGATGCTGTACTGCCTTGTCCCTTTCATTCAGTTGCTCAGTCACTTTGGCGTGCTGCTTCAATTCATTCAAGTTAGTCAACTCCATATTCCATGGGAGAGCATTACATTCCTTGCTGTAAACTTGTGTTGGCCGAATAATTCTCAATTTTTTTTCTTTACCTTTTCCTGCTGGAAGCATTCCTTGGTTTCGGAGTTTTGTGGCATGTTATGCACGGATTTCCTGGTTATCTGTGCACTGTGCTGCAGTGTTTCTCATCTTGCCTTTATTCTTTTTCCCTGGCTATTCTTTCACCCTGCCCCTTTTTTCCTGTCAAAGGTGCTTTTCTAGGAGTGGAACATCCGTTTTCCGGATAAAACGCAATACATGTCCTTATGGTGACATAAGTACTCCCTTTACGAGCAGGAGCAATCTCTTGATGCCAATTGCTGTTTTTCCCTGTTGCATGTAAACCTAATCAGGACTACCAATGCTGTGCCGTTTTCATTCATGAATAAGCACAGAGAGCCTATGTGAAACTGGTGTTGAAGGTGGGTATTCCTGGGGTCACGCTATTCCAGCCTGCGCTGCACTGCTGTTCATTGGCAGTCTGTATTCAGCTGGCTTTGTGCATGCTCTCATCCCTCAATCTGAGAGCTTCCCTGTATAAACACTATACAAGGCAGGGAGCATTTTGTGAGCAGACTGCAACTTCATGTGCTGCACTGACTGGAACCAGATCTCCACAGCCATTGGTAGCAAAGCATGCTTCATTCACCGGTGAATGCTGAAAAGTTTTCTATTTTACACAGGCGTCTAATCCTGAATGCAATGGCTCTTCTGTTTCATTTGCCAACAAGGCCTGAGAGCTTTTGTCTTGTTTTCGGAAAATCAGAGTCTTCCATGGGAGACATTCCACAAAACTGCACCTCACTGAATGGGGCAACAAGTATGATACTGGCTCTGTCTTTTGTGTCATACCTGATTCTCCCGGTTGCTCTTCAAGGTATATTATACTACATTGAGTGCATATGCCTCACTGAGCTGTATTGTATGTTTCCTGTGTAAACACGCACAACTCCATGGTGCCACACAGTGAAATAACCGATTCACTGTGATTTTTGGGAAAGCATTATTTGTTCACCTATTGACATCCAAAATGTCTTTGATTCTATCCAAAGCAATTGCTCTTCCGTTGGCCTTTACGAGTAAGAGCTGACAGGCTACGCTTGCTTGTTGTGAGTCTGTATCAGGTTGGGAAACGCTGTGTCAAAAGGTTACTGCATTATTATTTATTTTCTGGTAGTTTTCTTCCTGCTTGGTGTACGGTGCAATACACGATTCTCAAGGTACAGCTTGATTGAGCACAGCAGAGGGTTGTGTCAATACTTCACAAACAGGAATGAGCATGTAATATGTGCCACACTGAAGCAAATGAGTGCTCCACACTTACTTGTAGAAAAGCAGTACTTGAAGTCCGTTTGAATACTAAGAAGTTTTACCCGTTGGCGTTTCTCTATGAGACGAAAGGCAGTTACTTCCCCATTTGCCTTGCTGAGTAAGCGTAGACGGCCTCTGTTAGGCTTGTTGTGAAAGTGCATCTTCCTTGCGACAGAGGTTTTCCAATGTGTGCTGCACTATTTATGGGCTATCAATGTTATTTTAGCTTGGTGCATGCTGCAAGACATGAGTCTCACAGTTTTCTTCTCCTTGGTAGTGATGCTCTGCAGAGTGCATTTGTTTCACCTAAGAGTTCTTTAATAGGACACGTATTGGAATGTGCAGCTCAAGGGTTGCCACATGGTGGGCAAAGGGAACTGCATAGTACAGTAAGGATGCATTACCCGGTGAATTCAGTGGGTGCAATCTGAAACGATTCTCCCTTTCAAATTTTTGTGTCATAGGATACACAGTTACTGTGCCAAACGCCTTGACGGGAAAGAGCTGAATGCCTTGGTTGTGCTTGTTTGGAATGTGAAACTGCCTTGGAAAACGCTGCGTGAAAATGTGCTGCACTGTTATTTTCTGGCATTGAGTCCCATAAGGCATTGGTGCATGCTGTAATCCTGTTTCTCACTAGTTCCCTTTCATGTCTACTTCGCTCTACAGGGTGACTGCTTTGGCGTGCTGCCTGTCAACATTTCACGTTCAGGAGTGCTCAACTCCATAGTTCCACAATGAGAGATCTGAGACATTCACATTACGTGTGTGAAAGCACTGTGTGTGACCCGGGAGAAGAATTCTCAATTTTTCTTTCTCTATACCTTTTCCTGTATGGGAAAGCAATTACACTGTGGACTGCTGTTCGGAGTTGTCTTTCGTAGGCTGTAGTGCACAGGCATCTTCCTTGGTTAAATCTGTGCCAAATGTGTGCTGCAGTGTTATCTCTTTGCTGTGACTATTATTCTTCATTGCTCCCTGCTGTAATAGCTCATTCTCACCCTGTCCCCTTGATTTGTGTTCCTTTCCCAAGAGGGCCTTTTCTTAGGAGAGTGGAACATCCGTGTTTCACGGATAGAAATCTGCAATACATACTGTCCCCATGAGTGACATAAGTACTCCACAGTTACGAGCAGGAGAGCATTATCTCTTGATGGGGAGAATTCCAAATTGTTTTTCCCTGTTGCATGTAAACCTAATCAGGACTACCAATGCTGTGCCGTTTTCATTCATGAATAAGCACAGAGAGCCTATGTGAAACTGGTGTTGAAGGTGGGTATTCCTGGGGTCACGCTATTCCAGCCTGCGCTGCACTGCTGTTCATTGGCAGTCTGTATTCAGCTGGCTTTGTGCATGCTCTCATCCCTCAATCTGAGAGCTTCCCTGTATAAACACTATACAAGGCAGGGAGCATTTTGTGAGCAGACTGCAACTTCATGTGCTGCACTGACTGGAACCAGATCTCCACAGCCATTGGTAGCAAAGCATGCTTCATTCACCGGTGAATGCTGAAAAGTTTTCTATTTTACACAGGCGTCTAATCCTGAATGCAATGGCTCTTCTGTTTCATTTGCCAACAAGGCCTGAGAGCTCTTGTCTTGTTTCCGGAAAATCAGAGTCTTCCATGGGAGACATTCCACAAAACTGCACCTCACTGAATGGGGCAACAAGTATGATACTGGCTCTGTCTTTTGTGTCATACCTGATTCTCCCGGTTGCTCTTCAAGGTATATTATACTACATTGAGTGCATATGCCTCACTGAGCTGTATTGTATGTTTCCTGTGTAAACACGCACAACTCCATTGTGCCACACAGTGAAATGACCGATTCACTGTGATTTTTGGGAAAGCATTATTTGTTCACCTATTGACATCCAAAATGTCTTTGATTCTATCCAAAGCAATTGCTCTTCCGTTGGCCTTTACGAGTAAGAGCTGACAGGCTACGCTTGCTTGTTGTGAGTCTGTATCAGGTTGGGAAACGCTGTGTCAAAAGGTTACTGCATTATTATTTATTTTCTGGTAGTTTTCTTCCTGCTTGGTGTACGGTGCAATACACGATTCTCAAGGTACAGCTTGATTGAGCACAGCAGAGGGTTGTGTCAATACTTCACAAACAGGAATGAGCATGTAATATGTGCCACACTGAAGCAAATGAGTGCTCCACACTTACTTGTAGAAAAGCAGTACTTGAAGTCCGTTTGAATACTAAGAAGTTTTACCCGTTGGCGTTTCTCTATGAGACGAAAGGCAGTTACTTCCCCATTTGCCTTGCTGAGTAAGCGTAGACGGCCTCTGTTAGGCTTGTTGTGAAAGTGCATCTTCCTTGCGACAGAGGTTTTCCAATGTGTGCTGCACTATTTATGGGCTATCAATGTTATTTTAGCTTGGTGCATGCTGCAAGACATGAGTCTCACAGTTTTCTTCTCCTTGGTAGTGATGCTCTGCAGAGTGCATTTGTTTCACCTAAGAGTTCTTTAATAGGACACGTATTGGAATGTGCAGCTCAATGGTGCCACATGGTGGGCAAAGGGAACTGCATAGTACAGTAAGGATGCATTACCCGGTGAATTCAGTGGGTGCAATCTGAAACGATTCTCCCTTTCAAATTTTTGTGTCGTAGGATACACAGTTACTGTGCCAAACGCCTTGACGGGAAAGAGCTGAATGCCTTGGTTGTGCTTGTTTGGAATGTGAAACTGCCTTGGAAAACGCTGCGTGAAAATGTGCTGCACTGTTATTTTCTGGCATTGAGTCCCATAAGGCATTGGTGCATGCTGTAATCCTGTTTGTCACTAGTTCCCTTTCATGTCTACTTCGCTCTACAGGGTGACTGCTTTGGCGTGCTGCCTGTCAACATTTCACGTTCAGGAGTGCTCAACTCCATAGTTCCACAATGAGAGATCTGAGACATTCACATTACGTGTGTGAAAGCACTGTGTGTGACCCGGGAGAAGAATTCTCAATTTTTCTTTCTCTATACCTTTTCCTGTTATGGGAAAGCAATTACACTGTGGACTGCTGTTCGGAGTTGTCTTTCGTAGGCTGTAGTGCACAGGCATCTTCCTTGGTTAAATCTGTGCCAAATGTGTGCTGCAGTGTTATCTCTTTGCTGTGACTATTATTCTTCATTGCTCCCTGCTGTAATAGCTCATTCTCACCCTGTCCCCTTGATTTGTGTTCCTTTCCCAAGAGGGCCTTTTCTTAGGAGAGTGGAACATCCGTGTTTCACGGATAGAAATCTGCAATACATACTGTCCCCATGAGTGACATAAGTACTCCACAGTTACGAGCAGGAGAGCATTATCTCTTGATGGGGAGAATTCCAAATTGTTTTTCCCTGTTGCATGTAAACCTAATCAGGACTACCAATGCTGTGCCGTTTTCATTCATGAATAAGCACAGAGAGCCTATGTGAAACTGGTGTTGAAGGTGGGTATTCCTGGGGTCACGCTATTCCAGCCTGCGCTGCACTGCTGTTCATTGGCAGTCTGTATTCAGCTGGCTTTGGCATGCTCTCATCCCTCAATCTGAGAGCTTCCCTGTATAAACACTATACAAGGCAGGGAGCATTTTGTGAGCAGACTGCAACTTCATGTGCTGCACTGACTGGAACCAGATCTCCACAGCCATTGGTAGCAAAGCATGCTTCATTCACCGGTGAATGCTGAAAAGTTTTCTATTTTACACAGGCGTCTAATCCTGAATGCAATGGCTCTTCTGTTTCATTTGCCAACAAGGCCTGAGAGCTTTTGTCTTGTTTTCGGAAAATCAGAGTCTTCCATGGGAGACATTCCACAAAACTGCACCTCACTGAATGGGGCAACAAGTATGATACTGGCTCTGTCTTTTGTGTCATACCTGATTCTCCCGGTTGCTCTTCAAGGTATATTATACTACATTGAGTGCATATGCCTCACTGAGCTGTATTGTATGTTTCCTGTGTAAACACGCACAACTCCATGGTGCCACACAGTGAAATAACCGATTCACTGTGATTTTTGGGAAAGCATTATTTGTTCACCTATTGACATCCAAAATGTCTTTGATTCTATCCAAAGCAATTGCTCTTCCGTTGGCCTTTACGAGTAAGAGCTGACAGGCTACGCTTGCTTGTTGTGAGTCTGTATCAGGTTGGGAAACGCTGTGTCAAAAGGTTACTGCATTATTATTTATTTTCTGGTAGTTTTCTTCCTGCTTGGTGTACGGTGCAATACACGATTCTCAAGGTACAGCTTGATTGAGCACAGCAGAGGGTTGTGTCAATACTTCACAAACAGGAATGAGCATGTAATATGTGCCACACTGAAGCAAATGAGTGCTCCACACTTACTTGTAGAAAAGCAGTACTTGAAGTCCGTTTGAATACTAAAAGTTTTACCCGTTGGCGTTTCTCTATGAGACGAAAGGCAGTTACTTCCCCATTTGCCTTGCTGAGTAAGCGTAGACGGCCTCTGTTAGGCTTGTTGTGAAAGTGCATCTTCCTTGCGACAGAGGTTTTCCAATGTGTGCTGCACTATTTATGGGCTATCAATGTTATTTTAGCTTGGTGCATGCTGCAAGACATGAGTCTCACAGTTTTCTTCTCCTTGGTAGTGATGCTCTGCAGAGTGCATTTGTTTGACCTAAGAGTTCTTTAATAGGACACTATTGGAATGTGCAGCTCAATGTTGCCACATGGTGGGCAAAGGGAACTGCATAGTACAGTAAGGATGCATTACCCGGTGATTTCAGTGGGTGCAATCTGAAACGATTCTCCTTTCAAATTTTGTGTCGTAGGATACACAATTACTGTGCCAAACGCCTTGACGGGAAAGAGCTGAATGCCTTGGTTGTGCTTGTTTGGAATGTGAATCTGCCTTGGAAAACGCTGTGTGAAAATGTGCTGCACTGTTATTTTCTGGCATTGAGTCCCATAAGGCATTGGTGCATGCTGTAATCCTGATTCTCACTAGTTCCCTTTCATGTCTACTAAGCTCTACATGGTGACTGCTTTGGCGTGCGCTTGTCACCCTTTCAAGTTCAGGAGTGCTCAACTCCAAGTTCCCCAATGAGTGATCTGAGACATACACATTACGTGTGGAAAAGCACTGTGTGTGACCCGGGAGAAGAATTCTGAATTTTCCTTTCTCTATACCTTTTCCTGCTATGGGAAAGCAATTACACTGTGACTGCTGTTCGGAGTAGCCTTTCGTAGGCTGTAGTGCACAGGCATCTTCCTTGGTTAAGTCTGTGGCAAATGTGTGCTGCATGTTATCTCTTTGCTGTGACTATTATTCTTTATTGCTGCCTGCTGTAATAGCTCATTCTCACTCTGTCCCCTTGATTCGTGTTCCTTTCCCAAGAGGGCCTTTTCTTAGGAGAGTGGAACATCCGTGTTTCACAGATAGAAATCTGCAATACATACTGCCCCTATGAGTGACATAAGTACTCCATATTTACGAGCAGGAGAGCATTATCTCTTGATGGGGAGAATTCCAAATTGTTTTTCCCTGTTGCATGTAAACCTAATCAGGACTACCAATGCTGTGCCGTATTCATTCATGAATAAGCACGGAGAGCCTATGTGAAACTGGTGTTGAAGTGGGTCTTCCTGGGGACACGCTATTCCAGCTGCGCTGCACTGCTGTTCATTGGCAGTCTGTATTCAGCTGGCTTTGTGCATGCTCTCATCCCTCATCTGAGAGCTTCCCTGTATAAACACTATACAAGGCAGGGAGCATTTTGTGAGCAGACTGCAACTTCATGTGCTGCACTGACTGGAACCAGATCTCCACAGCCATTGGTAGCAAAGCATGCTTCATTCACCGGTGAATGCTGAAAAGTTTTCTATTTTACACAGGCGTCTAATCCTGAATGCAATGGCTCTTCTGTTTCATTTGCCAACAAGGCCTGAGAGCTTTTGTCTTGTTTTCGGAAAATCAGAGTCTTCCATGGGAGACATTCCACAAAACTGCACCTCACTGAATGGGGCAACAAGTATGATACTGGCTCTGTCTTTTGTGTCATACCTGATTCTCCCGGTTGCTCTTCAAGGTATATTATACTACATTGAGTGCATATGCCTCACTGAGCTGTATTGTATGTTTCCTGTGTAAACACGCACAACTCCATGTGCCACACAGTGAAATAACCGATTCACTGTGATTTTTGGGAAAGCATTATTTGTTCACCTATTGACATCCAAAATGTCTTTGATTCTATCCAAAGCAATTGCTCTTCCGTTGGCCTTTACGAGTAAGAGCTGACAGGCTACGCTTGCTTGTTGTGAGTCTGTATCAGGTTGGGAAACGCTGTGTCAAAAGGTTACTGCATTATTATTTATTTTCTGGTAGTTTTCTTCCTGCTTGGTGTACGGTGCAATACACGATTCTCAAGGTACAGCTTGATTGAGCACAGCAGAGGGTTGTGTCAATACTTCACAAACAGGAATGAGCATGTAATATGTGCCACACTGAAGCAAATGAGTGCTCCACACTTACTTGTAGAAAAGCAGTACTTGAAGTCCGTTTGAATACTAAGAAGTTTTACCCGTTGGCGTTTCTCTATGAGACGAAAGGCAGTTACTTCCCCATTTGCCTTGCTGAGTAAGCGTAGACGGCCTCTGTTAGGCTTGTTGTGAAAGTGCATCTTCCTTGCGACAGAGGTTTTCCAATGTGTGCTGCACTATTTATGGGCTATCAATGTTATTTTAGCTTGGTGCATGCTGCAAGACATGAGTCTCACAGTTTTCTTCTCCTTGGTAGTGATGCTCTGCAGAGTGCATTTGTTTCACCTAAGAGTTCTTTAATAGGACACGTATTGGAATGTGCAGCTCAATGGTGCCACATGGTGGGCAAAGGGAACTGCATAGTACAGTAAGGATGCATTACCCGGTGAATTTTAGTGGGTGCAATCTGAAACGATTCTCCCTTTCAAATTTTTGTGTCATAGGATACACAGTTACTGTGCCAAACGCCTTGACGGGAAAGAGCTGAATGCCTTGGTTGTGCTTGTTTGGAATGTGAAACTGCCTTGGAAAACGCTGCGTGAAAATGTGCTGCACTGTTATTTTCTGGCATTGAGTCCCATAAGGCATTGGTGCATGCTGTAATCCTGTTTGTCACTAGTTCCCTTTCATGTCTACTTCGCTCTACAGGGTGACTGCTTTGGCGTGCTGCCTGTCAACATTTCACGTTCAGGAGTGCTCAACTCCATAGTTCCACAATGAGAGATCTGAGACATTCACATTACGTGTGTGAAAGCACTGTGTGTGACCCGGGAGAAGAATTCTCAATTTTTCTTTCTCTATACCTTTTCCTGTTATGGGAAAGCAATTACACTGTGGACTGCTGTTCGGAGTTGTCTTTCGTAGGCTGTAGTGCACAGGCATCTTCCTTGGTTAAATCTGTGCCAAATGTGTGCTGCAGTGTTATCTCTTTGCTGTGACTATTATTCTTCATTGCTCCCTGCTGTAATAGCTCATTCTCACCCTGTCCCCTTGATTTGTGTTCCTTTCCCAAGAGGGCCTTTTCTTAGGAGAGTGGAACATCCGTGTTTCACGGATAGAAATCTGCAATACATACTGTCCCCATGAGTGACATAAGTACTCCACAGTTACGAGCAGGAGAGCATTATCTCTTGATGGGGAGAATTCCAAATTGTTTTTCCCTGTTGCATGTAAACCTAATCAGGACTACCAATGCTGTGCCGTTTTCATTCATGAATAAGCACAGAGAGCCTATGTGAAACTGGTGTTGAAGGTGGGTATTCCTGGGGTCACGCTATTCCAGCCTGCGCTGCACTGCTGTTCATTGGCAGTCTGTATTCAGCTGGCTTTGTGCATGCTCTCATCCCTCAATCTGAGAGCTTCCCTGTATAAACACTATACAAGGCAGGGAGCATTTTGTGAGCAGACTGCAACTTCATGTGCTGCACTGACTGGAACCAGATCTCCACAGCCATTGGTAGCAAAGCATGCTTCATTCACCGGTGAATGCTGAAAAGTTTTCTATTTTACACAGGCGTCTAATCCTGAATGCAATGGCTCTTCTGTTTCATTTGCCAACAAGGCCTGAGAGCTTTTGTCTTGTTTTCGGAAAATCAGAGTCTTCCATGGGAGACATTCCACAAAACTGCACCTCACTGAATGGGGCAACAAGTATGATACTGGCTCTGTCTTTTGTGTCATACCTGATTCTCCCGGTTGCTCTTCAAGGTATATTATACTACATTGAGTGCATATGCCTCACTGAGCTGTATTGTATGTTTCCTGTGTAAACACGCACAACTCCATGTGCCACACAGTGAAATAACCGATTCACTGTGATTTTTGGGAAAGCATTATTTGTTCACCTATTGACATCCAAAATGTCTTTGATTCTATCCAAAGCAATTGCTCTTCCGTTGGCCTTTACGAGTAAGAGCTGACAGGCTACGCTTGCTTGTTGTGAGTCTGTATCAGGTTGGGAAACGCTGTGTCAAAAGGTTACTGCATTATTATTTATTTTCTGGTAGTTTTCTTCCTGCTTGGTGTACGGTGCAATACACGATTCTCAAGGTACAGCTTGATTGAGCACAGCAGAGGGTTGTGTCAATACTTCACAAACAGGAATGAGCATGTAATATGTGCCACACTGAAGCAAATGAGTGCTCCACACTTACTTGTAGAAAAGCAGTACTTGAAGTCCGTTTGAATACTAAGAAGTTTTACCCGTTGGCGTTTCTCTATGAGACGAAAGGCAGTTACTTCCCCATTTGCCTTGCTGAGTAAGCGTAGACGGCCTCTGTTAGGCTTGTTGTGAAAGTGCATCTTCCTTGCGACAGAGGTTTTCCAATGTGTGCTGCACTATTTATGGGCTATCAATGTTATTTTAGCTTGGTGCATGCTGCAAGACATGAGTCTCACAGTTTTCTTCTCCTTGGTAGTGATGCTCTGCAGAGTGCATTTGTTTCACCTAAGAGTTCTTTAATAGGACACGTATTGGAATGTGCAGCTCAATGGTGCCACATGGTGGGCAAAGGGAACTGCATAGTACAGTAAGGATGCATTACCCGGTGAAATTTTAGTGGGTGCAATCTGAAACGATTCTCCCTTTCAAATTTTTGTGTCGTAGGATACACAGTTACTGTGCCAAACGCCTTGACGGGAAAGAGCTGAATGCCTTGGTTGTGCTTGTTTGGAATGTGAAACTGCCTTGGAAAACGCTGCGTGAAAATGTGCTGCACTGTTATTTTCTGGCATTGAGTCCCATAAGGCATTGGTGCATGCTGTAATCCTGTTTGTCACTAGTTCCCTTTCATGTCTACTTCGCTCTACAGGGTGACTGCTTTGGCGTGCTGCCTGTCAACATTTCACGTTCAGGAGTGCTCAACTCCATAGTTCCACAATGAGAGATCTGAGACATTCACATTACGTGTGTGAAAGCACTGTGTGTGACCCGGGAGAAGAATTCTCAATTTTTCTTTCTCTATACCTTTTCCTGTTATGGGAAAGCAATTACACTGTGGACTGCTGTTCGGAGTTGTCTTTCGTAGGCTGTAGTGCACAGGCATCTTCCTTGGTTAAATCTGTGCCAAATGTGTGCTGCAGTGTTATCTC
>JAPVLO010002758.1:0-29824 GCA_027257055.1 Cephalopachus bancanus | reverse complement strand
CTTTCTGAGCGGGAAGTAGCGGGAAAGGGAGCTGGGAAGACCAGGGACAAACACTGGCCCCTCTAGAGGGATGCTCTCTAGGCCACAATTGATTCCACAGGTGCTATGGCAATGCCCCCCCAAAAAAGGGGGGTGACATTCCCCATCGTGAACAGAGACCAAGAGAATCTTCCGGGTGTACCCAGGTTGTGCATAGTACCGTGACCCTAGAATTAGATGAAATACTGGTTCAAGTAATTCCACATGCACTCTCCCGAGGCCTGACCAATGTCTCTGACAAGGATCTGCTTTTTCTGTATTTCTTTTTTTGTTTTTTTTTTCTGGTTCAGTATTTGACTCCCTCTCAGAGGTAACCAAGATAAAAGTGACTTTCTGCAGGCTCCTTCAGGATCCCTGTTGCCTTTCACCATCAATTCTTTTTTTTTTTGAGCTGGATTCTCACTCTGTCACCCAGACTGGAGTGCAGTAGCCGCTCCCGGCTACCACAGCCTCGACCTGCTAGGCTCCGGCGATCCTTCCGCCTCAGCCTTCCATGTAGCTGGAACTACAGGCATGCGCTACCACGCCCGGCTAATTTTTTATTTATTTATTTATTGAGAGATGAGGTCTTGCCAATTGTCCAGGTGGGTCTCGAACCCGCAGGCTCAGGCAATCCACTCACCTCAGCCTCCCAAATTGCGGGGATTACAGGCTGAGCCACCAAGCCCGGCTTCACCATCAATTCTTAATCTGGGTTCTTGCACAATATGAGATGGGAGAAGATGAGGTGTTTTAAAGGGGGATTTCTGAGAGATGGTAGTCTAAACTCCTAGATGCACATTTTTGAGGGTCCTAGCCTAGTATCAACTGACATAGAAAAAGATATGTGTCTGCTCTCAGTGAGCCTCTAAGTAGGCAACTTTACTGTTTTTTCAGTTACTCTTAGGTTTCCAACAAAACATGAGTAGGATCCAAGAAGTTTTGGGGTGTCTGTTTTATAGGTTTTTTGCCAAAACTCTGTTATAGGGACAGGGTGGGAAGAGGACATTGTATTTCAACTCTTGGAAGAACTTTGTAGTGCATCTCCATGGTTATTTAAGCGTGTGTACAGGCACAGCTTCAATCTGGTCTCAGTCTGACATGACACAGGAATTTTAAAAGGATCAGATGGGCTAGGCATGGGGGTCAAGCCTGTAATTCCAGCACTTTGGGAGGCAGAATGAGAGCATCGCCTGAGCCCAGAGGTTCGAGACCAACTAGGCAACTTGATGAGCCCTCATCTCTACAATAAAAAAAAATTAGCCAGGCATGGGGCATGCACCTGTGGTTCCAGCTACTTGGGAGACTGAGGCAGAAGGATCACCTGAGCCCCGCATGTAGAGGTTGCAGTGGTCGTGAGTGTGCCAATGCACTCCACCTGGATGACCCCAATTCAAACAAACAAAGCATCATATGGAAAGAAATTGACTCTTCAGAGAAATAGAACCAATAAGAAAGAAAGAGATGGAAAGAAAGGTCAAGAAAGATTTATTTTAAGGAACTGGCTCAAGCTATTGTGGAGATGGCAAATCCAAAAGCTGTAGGACAGGTCAGCATGCTGGAAACTCAGGCAGGTTCTTTGTTGTAATCTTGAGGCACGATTATTTCTTCTTCTCCAATAAACCTGTTTTTGCTCTTATGGCTTTCAACTGATTGGATGAGGCTCACTCACATGATAGAGAATAATCTGCTTTACTCAAAGCCGATAAAATGAAAATCACATCTAAAAAATTTCTTAACAGTAACATCTAGATAGTGTTTGACCAAACAATAGGCACCATAACCTAGCTAAATTGACACTTAAAATTCACAGCACACGTGTAAGGGCATTCTTGGTAACAATCCCTTGAGAAGCTGTGACTTCCCTTCTTGAGTCAAGGAGAATGACATACGGCTTTTTCTAGCACACATAGGGGGAAGTCAGCCCTGTGGTAAACCCTGGCCAGCAAAGAGGCACAGAGGAGGAGAGTGAAGTATTTCAAGCAAGACTGTATAGGTCGGGCCCGGGAAGTGACATGTATCACTTCTTCCCATTCCATCAGCCACACCTAACAGTTTTAGAGTCCAGGAAGCATAGTTAGCTGTACTCAGAAGGCATGGAAATAACTGTGTGGCCAGTGTCTGCCACAAAGTTTCTAGCTTCGGGAACTAATTGGACTAATTGGATGGTGGTTCTGTTCATCAAGATAAGGCACACAGAGGAGAAGCAGATGCGACAGAAAGATACTGAACTCAGTTTTCAGCATGAAAACTCTGGAATATTTTGTCCCGTAGGCAGCCTGAAATGCAGGTCTAGAGTTCAGGAAAGTTTTTGGGCATTGAAGATAAAAATCTGGAAAATTTTTGGCCTGTGGGTAGTATAACAATCGGAAAAGAGAAGAATGAGGAAGAGTCATGTTGAGAAAAAGGAGCTGGTGAAAGAGAGCAAGGAGAACAGGATCTCAAAAGTTAAAAAAGGAGAAATTTCAAAAAAAAGGGGAAAGGCCCATGGTCTCAACTGTTATAGAAAAATGAAGAATTTTCAGAAAATATTATCTGCACTTAGTGATTGTTTTTTGTCTTCTATATTCAAAAATCCTCTCAGACTGTTCTTTTTGGGAAAAACTAAGGTTGATTAGTCTATATCAAGATAATATCTGGATTCAAGATGGTGGCTTGATTCATAGAAAATGTGTTATGAGGGTGACTATCTTTTTCACCTGAGACACCATGAAAAAGGCAGCAAACAAATTTTTTTTAATATAGAAATCCACAACAAAGAGAATAGTAGAGCTTTTAAAATACCTAGAAAGCAGAATGGAAGGAGAGTTGACACAAAACAGAGAAAGTCAAAATTAATAGCAGCCAACCCGTGTCCAGAAAAAGCTCCTATCTGTGTGACACCAGGAGTGGGGGGAAGACCCCCCAAAAAGAAGGTGTGAATAAAAGACATACAGTGAGAACAGGAAGTGTGAGTATAGGAGGTGAGACAAAGAAGAAGGAAGAGGAGGGGGCAGAGAAGAAGAAAAAGGAGGGGGGAGGAGGGAGGAGGAGAAGAATTATTTGTTTCTTTAAGCTTTGAATTGTCTCTTTTGAGTGGCATGGGAACTCTGGGCCCCAGATCTGAAGAAAGGGAATACAAACTCTCAATCTCACTATTATTGCCTACTCAGTAAGCATCATCATGCAAACGCTGCTTGTTGTTTTTCAGCTGCTGAAACTAACTTACAGATCAATCGTGGAAGATTAAGCACGGTGACACAATGAAATGTAGTATCAGTCTTGGCAAGAAAAAAATTGATGCAAGTCTGCCACGGAAGTGGGGACCTGCTAAATTACCTTATCGCTGTCTTTCAAAACAAGGGTTCAAGAGGCACAGTTTGTGTGGATGAAACAAGAAACGGAAGCTGAGAAGGCTGGGGACAGAGGTGCCCAGCAGAGGAATTGAATGTGGTCCTGAAACTACATCAGGCACACAGAGGCAGTAAAAGGAGTTAAACCTCCATCCACCACAGCAGGAAGTTAATAGGCAATGTTTCAAGCTGATAAGTCAAGAAATATTATGTACTGACATAAAAATAACAGAACTGAGTTTCAAGCAGTTATTAAAAGCAGCTTCCTCGGATATGTGGGACCAAGAGAAAGAAACAACAAGGAGGAAGGCTGCTTTTATATCTTGTGTTACTTGATTGTTTTAACCATGTGCAAAATTGGTTGTTTTTAAATTTTTTTTCTTTGAGTTGGAGTCTCACAGGTTGGAGTGCAGTGGTATGCTCCCAGTGACCACAGCCTCTACCTGCTGGGCTCAGGTGATTCTTCTGCCTCAGCCTTCCAAGTAACTGGAACTACAGGCACATGCCACCACACTTGGCTAATTTTTTGATTTATTGCAGAGATGAGATCTCGCCAAGTTACCCATGCTGGTCTCAAACCCATGGGCTCAGGCAATCCTCTCACCTTGGACTTCCAAAGTGTTGGAATTATAGGCGTGAGTCACCGCGCCCAGCTAAATTTTTTAAATAAATTGATTGAGTCAGGTCTTGCTCTGTCACCCAGGCTGGAGTGTAGTTGCATGATCACAGCTCACCACAGCCTCAAACCTCTGGGGTCAGGTGATCCTTCTGCCTCAGCCTCCTGAGTAGCTCGGTCTATAGGCATGTGCCATCATGCCCAGCAAATTTTTTGATTTTGTAGAGATATCTTA
Source organism: Cephalopachus bancanus (assembly GCA_027257055.1). Classification (NCBI taxonomy): domain Eukaryota; kingdom Metazoa; phylum Chordata; class Mammalia; order Primates; family Tarsiidae; genus Cephalopachus; species Cephalopachus bancanus. The sequence goes on along the minus strand of JAPVLO010002758.1, from coordinate 25,623 downwards.
CTTTGTTGCCCGGGCTGGTCCTGAACTCCTGGTCTCAAGCAATCCTCCTGAAGTGGCCCCCCAAAGTGCTGGGATTACAGGTGAGAGCCACCGCACCCAGCCACATGTTTTAATATAAAAAAATGTATACACTGATAAGAGAAGATCTAAAAGTAATACTTTTAAAAATTTTTAAAAATCACATTTTTACATTATACTATTTATATTCAAGAGTTCAGGGGCCCGGGCTTGGTGACTCAGACTAATCCCAGCACTTTGGGAGGCCAAGGAGAGTGAATTCCCTGACCCCGTGGGTTTGAGACCCACCCGGGGAACTTGGCAAGACCTCATCTCTACAATAAATCAAAAATTACCCGGCGTGGTGGCGCGCGCCTGTAGTTCCAGCTACTTGGAAGGCTGAGGCAGAAGGATCGCCTGACCCCAGCAGGTCGGGGCTGCAGTGGCCAGGAGTATGAGTCACCACGGGGCGACTGGAGTGAGACTCCAACTCAAAAAAAAAAAAAAAGAGTTCAGCTGTTATTGAGTATATTATAAAAATTTTAATAAAAAAGACCAACGGCCATGTCCTCATCAGATGCCTCAGATTCTTCTTTGTCTCCCTCCTCTTTCTTTCCTCAGTTGGGGCAGCAGTGGTGGAGGAGACAGGATCCTTGCCAGTGCGGCACCAGCAGCTGGCACGGATCCCCCCGGCCTCCACATTGCAGATGAGGATCTATGTTGACATTGGCCAAAGGGTTTTGCAAACAAGCCAGACCAAAAAGGTTCAACATTCACACCCCTGCTTCAATGAGAGCATTGATCTTATCTTCCGTGACAGTCACCTCATCATGCAGAATGAGGACAAGTAGATGTGGATGAACTCAGACACGGATGCCATAGCACAGCTGGCACAGGGCTGCAGCTGCCAAATCAGTGCTAGTCACCAGATGAAGTGAGGGCCTCAGCCCAATGCAGCCTTAGCTTTCTCAGAAGGATGAACCCTTTGGGAACAGCTGGGGAAAGGAGCTATAATACTATTTCTTTAAAAAGGAACACAACACGAAATAGCTCTTTATGTTCTGTGAATACATGAGGGGTCTTCAAAATTCATGAGGCTAGGCGAGGGGGCTCGTGACTGTAATCCCAGCACTTGGGAGTTGGGGCGAGAGGATTGCCTGAGCCCGGGGGTTTTAGACCAGCCTGGACAACTTGGTGAGACCTCATCTCTACAATAAGTCAAAAAATTTTGGTGGCACGCACCTGTGGCACCAGTCACTTGGAAGGCAGAGGCAGAAGGATCTCCAGAACCCCGCAGGTCGAGGCTGCGGTATCCTTGATTGTGCCACTGCACTCCAGCCTGGGTGATAGACTGAGACTCTGACTCAAAGAAAAAAAAAAAGAGCCCCTATTACAGCAACATGAATTCTGCTAAAATTTAAACAAGAACAAACATCAAGAGTATGGTGAAGCGTGAATGAAAAAAAGGTGATGTCATTTATGCTTTATGAAAAGCTTACGGGGACAACACCCCAAAATAAATACAGTTTACAAATGGATAACTTGCTTTAAGAAGGGACGACAGAGTTGAAGCCTGTAGCAGCAGACCATCCACATCAATTGTATAAAAAAAATTCATCTTGTTTGTGCCTAATTGAAGATGATGGACGATTAACAGCACAAACAACAGCCAAAACCACAGACATCTCAGTTGGTTCAACTTATACAATTCTGACTAAAAAATTAAAGTGAAGCAAACTTTCCACTCAATGGGTGCCAAAACCATTGTGCCCAAGTCAGCTGCAGAGGAAAGCAGAAATTTCCATGGAAATTTTAAACAAGTGAGATCAAGATCCTGAAGCATTTCTTCGAAGAATTGTAACAGAAGATGAAACATGACTTTACCAGTACAATTCTGAAGGCCAAGCCAATAAAAGCAATGGACCCCAAAGGGCTGGAAGTGGCCCCGTCAAAGCAGAAGAAAAAGGGTCAAGAGCAAAGGTCATGACAACAGGTTTTTGGGATGCTGAAGGCATTTTGCATATTGACTTTCTGGAGAGTCAATGATAACATTGCTTATGAGAGTGTTTTGAAAAAATGAGTCAAAGCTTTAGCAGAAAAAAACCCCCAAAAGCTTCACCAGGGAGACTTTCTCCACTACGCCGAAGTTCCTGCTCAGTCCTTTCATCAAACAAGGACAGTTTTGAAAGAACTATGATGGGAAATTATTAAGTTCTCTGATTGGGCTCCTTCTGACTTCTTTTTCCTAATTTTAAAAGGGACCTCCTCCCAAGCCCCCCCCCCTGCTTTGTTTAAAGTTTAAGAAAGGCTGGGGGCGGTGGCTCAAGCCTGTAATCCCAACACTTTGGGAGGCAGAGGTGAGAGGATTGCCTGAGCCAGGGGGTTTAAGACCAGCCTGGGCAACTTGGCGAGACCCTATCTCTACAATAAATTAAAAATTAGCCGGGCGTAGTAGTACGCGCCTTTAGTTCCAGCCACTTGGCAGGCTGAGGCGGAAGGATCACCTGAACCCAGCAGGTTGAGACTGCAGTGGCTGTGAGTGTGTCACTGCACTCCAGCCTGGGTGACAGAGTGAGATTCCAACTCAAAATAATAATAATAATAAAAAGTTTAAGAAATGGATTGACAGTAGTTGAAAACTGTGAAGCCGGGGTCGGTGGCTCAACCTGTAAACCCGCACCTTTGGGAGGCTGAGGGGAGTGAATTGCCTGAGCCCACAGGTTCGAGACCCGCCTGGGAGCGAGACCTCATCTCTACAATAAATCAAAAAAAACAGCCGGGCTTGGTAGCACATGCCTGTAATTCCGGCTATTTGGGAAAGGGTGAGGCGGAAGGATCGCTGGAGCCCAGCAGGTGAGGCAGCGGTGGCCGGGAAAGGCCACTGCAATCTAGTCTGGGCGACAGAGTGAGACTCCAACTCAAAAAAAAAAAAAAAGAAAAAAAACTGTGGCAGGGGTGGGGTAGGGTGGGTGGGGGCACATAACATCAATAAGTTTACCTGATCTCAACCAGGTGAAGTAGGGGCCAAAGGGAGCCCAAACTTTACCTGAACGATGATCACTTGTATACCTAATCCTGAATTGTACCCGCATTTTTAAAATGAAAAAAATTTTTTTTTTAAAAAGAAATGCTGACTAAACAAAAAAAAATTAAAATAAAAAAATAAAGGAAAGCCGGGCTCGGTGGCTCAGCCTGTAATCCCGCGCCTTTGGGAGGCTGAGGTGAGTGGATTGCCTGAGCCCGCGGGTTCGAGACCGCCTGGGCAGCGAGACCTCACCTCTACAAAAAATCAGCGGGCGTGTAGCGCGCGCCTGTAATTCCGGCTACTGGGAAAGGGCGGAGGCGGAAGGATTGCGGAGCCCAGCAGGCGAGGCTGCGGTGGCCGGAAGCGGCCACTTGCACTCCAGTCTGGGCGACAGAGTGAGACTCCAACTAAAAAAAAAAAAAAAAAAAAAAAAAAAAATAAAGGATATCCATTTTTCTTGAGCTAATGATGTAAAAAGACTGCATAGACATGGTTAGAGTCCCAGGACTCTCAGTTCTTTAAGGATGGACTAAATGACTGGTATCAACACATACAAAATTGTTCTGAGGCTGGGCACAGTGGCTCACACCTGTAATCCCAGCTACTCAGGAGGCTGAAGCCAGAGGATGCCTTGAGCCAGGAGTTCAAGACTGCAGTGAGTTATGACTGCCATTGCACTCTAGCCTGGGCAACAGAGCAGGACTTTATCATAAACACACACACACACAACACAACACACACACACACACCACACACACACACCTTAAACTTGTCATTTATGTTGAAAAATAAAGTTTCTATTATCAATCTGTATTTTTTTTTTTTTTGAGTTGGAGTCTCACTCTCTTACCCAGGCTGGAGTGCAGTGGCACGCTCCCGACTACTGCAGCCTCGAACTGCTGGACTCAGGTGATCCTTCCACCTCAGTCTTCCAAGTAGCTGGAATTACAGGCATGCGCCACCACACCAGTTAATTTTTTATTTATTTGTTGTAGAGATGAGGTCTTACCAAGTTGCCCAGGCTGGTCTAAACCCATGGATTCAGGCAATCCCTTCACCTCGGCCTCCCAAAGTGCTGGAATTATAGACACCACCGCTCTCGGCCAATTTGTATCTTTTAATTACATTTTTCCACAGACTTTTAGAAATTTTCTTGTATGTTTATATGCAAATGCACAGAAAGGAAAAAAAAGTGAGAGGATTTATACCAAACGGAAACTGACAGCAGTGTTTCCCTCTGATGGGAAGATAGGGTTGGTGTTGGAGGGCAGGTGGTCCCAGGCAGGATCTCTCAGGCAACACTGCAGAATTCATCATGCAAGATAGTCTATGTGAACTTGTGCAACAGTGTGGTCTCTAGTTTTAGGGATGCTGTAGTTTTATTTGTAATGTTTAGCTTCTTACAACCAAAGCATATTACTTTTGCAACAAGAATAATCTTTTTAAAAAATGATGACTGAGCCGGGCTCGGTGGCTCAGCCTGTAATCCCAGCGCTTTGGGAGGCTGAGGTGAGTGGATTGCCTGAGCCTGCGGGTTCGAGACCCACCTGGGCAACTTGGCGAGACCTCATCTCTACAATAAATCCAAAATTAGCCGGGCGTGGTAGCGCGTGCCTGTAGTTCCAGCTACTTGGAAGGCAGAGGCAGAAGGATCCCCGGAGCCCAGCAAGTCGAGGCTGCGGTAGCCGGGAGCGGCCACTGCACTCCAGTCTGGGTGACAGAGTGAGACTCCAACTCAAAAAAAAAAAAAAAATGATGACTGATAGCTAATGGCTGGCAGTCATTCAATGTATTATCTCTCCATGAGCATTTTATTTTTTTTAGGAACCAATCCTGAATTGCAAAGAATGAATCGCTAATAAAGCTGTTCAGAGAACAAGGCAGGCTAAAGGGGAAATCACGTGGATCAGGAAATCGGCTCAAAATTCCTGAAGTTGTCCAGGTGGGCAATTGTCAGAATTGATCTTGTGAGCACCCGGACAATCAATAAGACTTCCTGACTCCTGATGCTTCCCATAAATTAAACCACATATTTGTTCTGATGCTGGAGCACTAGGCAAGCTTCACAGAAGATTTCTCGTAGCTCCCTGATTTCTTTCTTATTCAAAAGAAAACCAAAGCTCAGCATGGTGGCGTGCACCTGTATTCCCAACTACACACGAGGCTGAGGCAGAAGGACTGCTTGAGCCCTGGAGTTTGTAGGTTGCAATGAGCTATGATTGTGCCACTGCACTCCAGCCTGGATGATAGAGCAAAAACCTGTCTCTAATTTTAAAAAATTGAAAGAAAATAAACAATAATAATGATGATGCTGGTTAAGTCACCATGTGCTGGTTCTTCCCAAATACACAATTTCCCTGTCTCCTTACCTGATTCTGTGGGTCATTTTTTATTTCTTAGGAAATAAAACTTCCTAAGGAGTTCCCTGGACAGCCTCTCTTGAAGTTAGAAAGGTGCTATTATTTACTAAGGGTAAGGGGTAGGGAAGAGATGGGGAGAGATGGGAGATGGGGAATAGCTGCTGGGAAGAAGAAAGACAAAAATGTACCGAGCGATTCACTATATTCTGGCTTAGCTCCTTCATAGAAACCATCGTAAGACAAATGTCTCCATTTTCAGTTTTTATTATGAATAATCACTTCTGGTTTAAAATCAATACAAGTAACACAGATCTCTTAAGATAACAGATATGTCACTCAGATTTAGAAAACATTCAGGAAACAAAGCCCATGGGTTCATGTCTTGAGGCATGGTGGTCACTTCAAGATGTAATTCTTGAAATACCCATTTATCATCATTAGCCACAGTCTGGCTTTGCCACAGTTCAGATTCAAAAGAAATGTACTCTGACCAGTCTATGAAAAATAGACTACATATTTTGCTGCATTAGAAGTTAAGACTGACTGAGCACAATGGCTCATGCCTATAATCCCAGCACTTTGAGAGTCAAAGATTTTGGGAGAATCGCTTGAGGCCAGGAGTTCAAGTCCAGCCTAGGTAACATAGCAAGACCCCATCTCAACAATACATTTTTTTTTTTAAGAAAAAAATGAGACAGGTCCTTATAACAGGGCTTTAAAGAAATGGAGACTTAGGCATATATGGACAAAATGGAGTTGTGAGTGAGTACTGTTTAACACAAGTAGTCTTCACCTTACAAAGACATTAACATGATTACAGAATACTAAAGCTAGAAGATACTTCAGACCATAAAAGTCTTTTTACAGCTAAGAAAATTGAAGCTCAAGAGGAAAAACTTATTCAAAATTACCTAGTTCATTCCAGGGACAGACTTAGAGCATTGATGGCAAATCCTCACTGTCTTTTTAGTCAGTCAACCAATGTGCATTTGCAATGTATTCGATACTGTGCTAGACTTTTTAAAAATGCCATGTAAGTGCCTGTGCAGGCATTACTAATTGATTTCCACATTCTTTTCTGCAACAGAACACTATTCCATGGTTTCAGGAAGCCACCTGAAATGAATTCTATTTGTGGTTCCTAGATTTAGGTGTTTCCTTAAATTTGTTCTCCTCTTATTTGTTTACTTATTTATTATTTGTTCATTTATTTTTTTACTACTAGTATTTTTAAGTCAGGGTTTCACTCTGTACGAGACTGGAGTGTAATGACATGATTATGGCTCACCACAACCTCAACCTCCTGGGCTCAGACGATCTTTCTACCTCAGCCTTACAAGTATCTGGGACAACGGGAGTACACCACCATGCCTGGCTAATTATTCTGATCTATTGTAAAGATGAGTTCTTGCTATATCGCACAGGCTGGTCTTGAACCCCTGAGCTCAAGCGATCATCCTGCCTCAGCCTCCCAAGTGCTGGGGTTACAGGCATGAGCCACAGTGCATGGCCTAGTTTATTTAAAATGCAGAAAAAATTGTTGGACTGGATTTAGGGGCATCTTAAGTGTTCTAAGGACAGTACCTCTACTATGACCCACAGCACAGATAAAACTTGTATGGCTCTGCTGGTGCTCACATGTGCCAGATTTCACTAAATTCCAAGAGTGAGCAGGATGGAACCTTCTTATGTAACTGTCCTGGAAGCTGTGATGTTTGTTCTCACACTTAATTCTCTAAGACCCCACAGCTCAGTTAGCTAGAGTGAAGGCTTGCCTAAGCACAAGGTCACAACTCTAAGGTCTGTATCCCCGGAGGTTGCCAAGCGCAATTCAGCTTGGTCCTCTAAACACGACTGTCTAGGTCAGGACAAGGTTCCCTGCTCAGCTTACGGAATCAGAAATCAAGTGAGCAGAAAATCACCGTGGGCAATCGAGCATTAAAGCAGCTTACAACTCAGACAGAGAGAAGTGGTTGAGGAGGAGGTAGGGAGGGAGTATCCAGAATTAATGACCCCTTTGATAGTGAACTTGACACCAAATGTGGCATTATCCCAATGGTCTACTTGTTATCTTGGCTATGGGAATATCCCGAAGGCCTCTTTCAAGCATTCACCCATTCAAAAAATATTGTCTGAGTACTTATGATATGTCAGGCCCTCTGCTAGACCCTGGAGGGAAAGAGGGAAGAAAGCCCACGGCCTCGGGAAACCTGCATCTGGAAAATGAATACAGACATGTAAATAAATGTATGCAAAAGAGGATTATGGACTGCAGCAGAAGTAACTCTGAAACTAAAGAGTTCTCTATGAAAGCAACCGTACTGGAGACCAAGACAGGTTACATAATTTGTGGAGCACAGTACAAAGTAGAAAATGCCAGGTTTCCTATTAACAAGTTATTAAGAAGCTACTTGGGAGGCTGGGGCAGGAGGATCACTTGAGCCCAGAAGTTTGAGGCTGCAATGTATGATGATGAAACCTGTGAATAGCCATTGAACTCCAGCCTGGGAAAACGTAACAAGACCCCATCTCAAAAAAGAAGTTCTTAAGCATTTCAAGATAATGACAACAGAGCATTACACTAAGCAGGGGACCCTTCTAAGAAAGCAGGGTTTTGTCTCTACCCAGATTGCACATTCATGAACTGTTGGAATCTCTGGTCTCCAGAAAGATAAGCACCAGTCCTGAGAATACCTAGATCAATATTTATGAAAGGAAAAGTGGTCAGTGCACCAAGGATAACTATTTTTTTTGAGTTGGAGTCTCACTCTGTCGTCCAGACTGGAGTGCAGTGGCCGCTTCTGGCCACCGCAGCCTCGACCTGCTGGGCTCCGGCGATCCTCCTGCCTCAGCTTTCCAAGTAGCTGGAACTACAGGTGTGCGCTACCACACCCGGCTAGTTTTTTGATTTATTGTAGAGATGAGGTCTCACCAAGTTCCCAGGCGGGTCTCGGAACCCGCGGGATCAGGCAATCTACTCACCTCAGCCTTCCAAGGCACGGGATTACAGGCTGAGCCACCAAGCCTGGCTAAGGATAACTATTATGAGACTGAGCAACATGGTGATACTGCCTGTGGACACCACTGTGATTCTGTGTGCCTCAGTCCTGCCTGCTACAGCCCTGAACTTGGCAGAGTCCTAAAAACCACATCTTCCAATGCAGCAACTCAAAACGTGCAGACAAATGGTTCTAAGACAGTTAATTCTGTGTCTGGCTTTGAAGGCTGTTGGCTAGCCAAGATCAGTCTTCAGCAATATTTGACTGCAGTCAGACACGCTGGGTTCAGATGCAGGTGCACCCACTTGAAGGAGAAGAATTAGGCATCCGAAAGGCAGTTTATCATCCTTCTTGCATCTGGTACACACTGTACAAATAAACAACACCAGCTGGTTCTGAAAATGCATGTCTTGGTCCACTGGGAAACTCAGAACAGCAAATGTTCCTGAATATGCTAACAACTCTAATAAGAGTGAAGAGGATGTAATTAAAGAAGTAATTAGCTTTTTACACAGGAAGGAACAAATGAATAAAGATGTACACAATGAATATGCACATCAATAACTTTTTTTTTTTTTTTGGTTAGGTCTGGTTGCTCACACTTGTAGTCTCAGCACATTGGAGGCCGAGGAGGAAAGATTACTTAGGGCCAGTAGTTTGAGACCAACCTAGGCAACATAGCAAGAGCTCATCTCTACAAAAAAAAAACCAAAAAGTTAGCAGGGCTTGGTAGTGTGCACCTGTAGTCCCAGCTACTCTGGAAGCTGAGGCAGAAGGATCACCTGAGCCCAGGAGGTTGAGGCTATGGTGAGCCATGATCTCGCCATTGAACTCCAGCCTGGGCGACAGAATGAAACTCCAACTCAAAAAAATAACTTTTAGTCTGTTTGGAGTTTGAAAGGGAATACTTATTTGATAGTTTGTAGGGGGAAACTCAATGCTCCCCACTCTCTTACACTCTACCCCAATGAGGGGAGTATTTGGTATGAGTGAAAGTCAAGGACATAATTGGGCCATGGTGTGAAGGGATGGAACTTTGGATATGACTAACAAAGAGGTGACAAACTCTGCCTTGACAATAACTAGTCTCTTTGACTTTCTCCTCTTTTTGCTTTGGCCTCTCTTGGATCCTTCTTCTCATCTGTGCAGCTGGTGTGGTAAAAGAGATCTGGGCAGTCATTTGCCTGGGAAGGATACCCACCCTGGGAAGGCCAAAGGGTGGGTGGCTAGGGCCAGCTCTGCTCTGGTTCCTTTATTTTATTATTTATTTATTTTTGAGTTGGAGTCTCACTCTGTCACCCAGGCTGTAGGGCAGTGGCACACTCCCGGCCACGGCAACCTCCACCTGCTGGGCTTAGGCGATCCTTCCCCCTCAGCCTTCCAAATAGCCAGAACTACAGGCACGTACCACCATGCCTGGCTAATTTTTTAATTTATTGTAGAGATGAGGTCTCACCAAGTTGCCCAGGCTGGTCTCGAACCTGTGGGTTCAGGCGATCCTCTCACCTTGCCCTCCCAAAGTGCTGGGATTATAGGCGTGAGCCACCGCGCCCAGCCTTGCTCTGGTTCCTTTAGAGAAATGCTATCTTTCCATTATTCTTTCCTGTGGGTTTGCCCTTTCTGCTTCCCCTTGATATGAAATTGGTTGTATCCAAAGGTCAGGATTCAGGGATTCGGCCTTGTGGAAAGCAATCAAGCCTGCTTTTGTTCTAGGTCTTGTACCTGAAGTATAAGAGAAGGGTCTTAACATCATCTGGTTGAGCCCACCGAGCAAGGATAAAGAGTTTGAGGCCCTATGGTCATAAACTTGACATCGACCTGCAAGGTCCCTTCTGCCCAGCTCCCTCATGACACTGTGGCAGGCGTTGATCTCTTCCCATCTTGTAAGTAAGGCAGATATTACTAAGGAGTATCGTGCTCTTACATGGAGCTAAATCTAAGATCTCCAGTGCTTTGTGACGCATCTTTATTCAATTAAATCCAGTGACCACTTACAAGCCTAATATGGGCAAGACACCCTCTAATTAGAAGCACATTTTTTATTATAGAAGAAATGAATTTATTTAGACTTGGTTATGACAATTATTTATTAATTAGCATTACAATTTAACATGCTGTCCTGCACAAAACTGGTTTCAGTCCTTTAAAAAGTAAAAGTGTTATGATTGATTTGACTAAGGTCAGCAGGGGCAGGCACCAGACATCAAAAGCAGCCAGCTAAATGGAAGAGGAAGCCAAAAGGCATTTGATTAAAACTGCTGAGAGTAAATGAGCTCTGTCTCTGTCCTTCCCATTCCTCTCTCAAGGCCCTGCCTCCCTTTTTCCTGTGATCCTCAGCAATGGCCCGTGCACACAGCATGCCACCCCCTGGAGGTCACAGATCTTGTTATACATTCTTATTCCTATTGAATGCAATCTTCTCCCAACCTGGCTTCTAACTATTTACACTGTACCCTTTGAAACTTTTGTTCTAGTGCCAAAAATTAAAAAAAGAGTTCCCTATGCTTTTAACCTTTTCACCCACTACCTCCTCTATTTCCTGGCTTTAACTGAAACTTAGATTTCCCTGTAGAATTCTGTGTTCCTTGCAGCCCTCTCAAGTGGGGACAGCTCATTCTTGCACTCATGGTCTCACCGATGGCCAGAGGAATTTGCTTCTGGCTCTAGGCTATAACCACTCTTTCACCTTCTTTCAAAATCTCTTCTTTAAAAAAATAAATGTATACATCCACCAATTTCCCATCTATATGGGTTACTCATTGCTGCTGTAAACAGGCTTAAACGAAGTGACTTACATCACAGATTTCTTTTCTTGCGGTTCCGGAGATCAGAAATCCAAGATGAATTTCACTGGGTTAAAGTCAAGGTGACAGAAGGATTGTGTTCCTTCTGGAAGCTCTAGGGGAGAATTGGTTGGCTTGCCTTTTCCAGTGCCTAGAGGCCTCTTGCATTTCTTGGCCCGTGACCCTTTCTTCCATCTTCAAAGTCAGCCATCACATCACTCAGTCCCGTTTCTGTTGTCTGACTCTTTTCCCTCCCGCTTCTACTGTTTAAGAACCCTTATGCTTACATTGGTTCTACTGATAATCCAGGATAGTCTCTCCATCTCAAAATCTCACCTTAATCACATCTGTAAAATCTCCTTTAAGGTATAGGTTCTGCAGATTAGGATGGGACACTTTCTTCTCTCCATCCCTCCAGCTACCACCTCCAGAAAGACGATTCTCCTTCTACTTGGAGAGCTCTGTCTTCACTCCTTCCATTGTGCTCAATGGTGTCTAGCCTTGATGCCTTGATCTCTTGAACCCTTGATGTCTTTTCTGCTTACCTTGATCTCCTACCCTTCTGCATCTCTTTTATTTTTTTAAAATAGTCTGTGTGGCCCAGGCTGGTCTCCAACTCCTGGTCTTAAGTGATCCGCCCACCTTGACCTCCCAAAGTGCTGGGATAACAGGTGTGAGCCACTTTACCCAGCCTACATCTTTTTTGGGGTGCAGTCCCAGGCCTCATCATCACTCATATAACGCCTCCTCTAGCTCTTTCAGATACTCTCCTCGTACCATACTCTCCGCTTCCCCTAGTGTTTTTCCCACTAAACATGACCTCTGACCTCATTAAGACCCAGAGCTCCCCAAATTCCAGTCCATAAACAAGCTTCTCTCTGGTTCAACCCTTTAGTGACATTTATGTTTATTAGCAACTTTATTTCCTGCACTTCCAATGACCCAGACCCCGGAACAAGCAAACTGTGAGGGCTTCAGAGTCATGTGGGAGACAACCTTGTCACTACACTACCTGGGACCCCTGCAAGCTTCGTTCATCAGAGCTTCTCAGCAAGGCTTTCTCTTGTGTAGTGGCCAAAAGTTCAATCCGAGAGACCACCAAGAGCCAATTCCGATGAAAGTTCAAGAGGGTTTTTATTTACAAGCTCGAGCCTGGGCCTCTGTCGACAGCCGACACAGCGGAGTACACCCAGAGGCCCTGACTTCCTTAAGCAGATGCCTTTTATGCTTTTACACAAAGGGAGGAGGAGTTTGGGGGGCTTTCCAGTGTTGTTACCATTTAATTGGGTAGTTCCTCTGGTGGTCAGCTTAATCGTGGAGGATTGGCTAGCCTGACTCGGGCTAAACTTAGTCCACTAGCTAGGGAAGTTGCAGAGACATCTGGAAACTTAGGTGATTACCCCCTGGCACCTGATTGGTTGTTGCTAAGGGGAAAGTGAGATAAGGGAAGAATAACAGGAGCTTTGCTGTTTTTCCCATAACTGGAACTTTAAATAGTTACAGGTTATGTTTTAAGACAGAAAACTAAAAACTAAAAATGGCTATGCTATTGTCCACAAGCCGATTACATATTTATTGGGTTATAGCAAGCTCTTAACCTAAGTCTATGGTATACTTTATTACTGTCCTCTCATTCCCCCTTCTCATGAGGGTAGAGTGAATCTAATCTTAGATTCCTTCAACATGCTGAGTTGTCCAGGGGTACCTGTTGATATTGTTGTCTGAGGACCATAAGGTGCACAGTGTTTATTCTAGCTTTTACAAAAGTTATTAGCTTGTTTATAATACATGGACCGAAGGTTAGCAACAGCAAGAGTATGATCATGGGGCCTATGAAAGCAGACAATAGTGTGGTTGACCAAGGTGAATAGTTAAACCAACTTTCAAACCATCCCTGTTTTTGCTCCCGCTCTAATTTACGCTTAGCCAAACCTTCTCGCACTTTAGCCATGGATTCCTTTACTATTTCTGAATGGTCGGTATAGAAACAACATTCTTCTCCCAGAGTGGCGCAAAGGTCACCTTGCTGGAGGAACAGTAGATCTAAGCCTCTACGGTTTTGCAGAACTACTTCAGACAGAGAGGTTAGGGATTCCTGTAAGTGTGAAATAGAAGTTTCTATTCTTACTATGTCAGAATCTATTGCAGCCCGAAGGCTATTGTAATGATGGGATTGAGTGGCTAGGGAGGTGATACCTGTCCCTGCCCCGGCAAGGCCTAGGCCTGGCAACACTGACAGGGTTATTGCAGTGACCGGTTCCCTTTTAACCCGGGGGTACCCTCCTTGTTTTAGTAACTGGAATACGTCCTCCTCAGTGTGGTATAGTATTTTGGGGAGTAACTGTACCAAAATGCAAAAGCCCTCAGACTGAGTGAGTACCTGCTCATGAAAACATGGAGTTAAGCCAGTGGAACACATCCACCATCCATTCTCGGGGGGGCAGGTGAAAATCATTGGAGACTACAGGGAAAGTTTGGGCACATAAGGACTGGACCCCCGAAGGGGGATTGCCCACGCAAGTTCCTTTCCCAGAGATTGACTGTAGGGTCAAGCTTATTTCCGTGCTCGGGGCCCACCGGCAAGCATTGGAACTTGGGCTCGTGGTGTAGTTTCCTATAATTGCAGTGCCTTCATAATAAGGTGGCCGGGGACTATAGCAAAGCCAGCAGGACCGGGTGAGGTCGGGCCTGGTGCTATTGAGAAAAAGGTAGGCATTGCTTAGTATGTACCAGAGAGGATGGGAGGAGGCGTTCCAGAAAAAGTATGAGGATGTATTTAGTACAGGGGTTTTCTTTATAGAGGAAATAGCTGCAGTGTTACCGCGGCGTGGGGTGTGCATGGCAGTAGTGAAAAGCACACTGCTTGACTCGGGTCTAGGAATTGATTCAGTAGTTGGCTTATCTGTGGGTGGTGCGAACCCCCGGATATGGTGTCCAAAACTAGATCGGGTGAGCCCCAGGATGGCGCTGAGGGTTTGAACTTTTAGTCTAATCATGAAAAGACTCCCTAGATCACGCCATCCTGTTCTGGGGTCGTCATATAACCTGATTCCCCACGTTTTCCCGACCATCCAGTCTGTAACTCGGCGCCCTGCTGGGGTGAAGTCTATCATGAGGGGGTCACAGTAGGAGAGGGAGGGTGTCACAAACATACCCTGAGTCTGACAGGGCCCCTTCTTATAACCTGAGGGGTTTCTTTTTATAGTGATCAAGTCATTGGTTTTGGCAGGGACCCAAGGTACGGTGCCTGTGGAGACACAGGCCCATGCTGGGCAATAATATTGGCCGGGGTCTGCGCATGCCTCATCCTGGTCATGGCCGGGGCATACATAAAACTGATACTGCTTGTTATAGCCTAGCTTTGAAATTACTTTGGTTACCGCGCCAGCCCAATCAGAGTATTGGTACATTTCCTTTAGGTCACAGGTGAGGGTTGGGAACCAAGTGTTGAGGGGAGCGAGGTTGGAAGTTTGAAAAATTATTCTGTTGATCCCTGACCTGAGGGTTAACAACTGCCATGTTAAGTTTAGAGGTTGGTGAGGATTAGGGACTGCCGAAAGGGATTCCATCCCTGTCGCGAAGAAGCAGAAGGAAAAGAAGTGCGACACAGTCTTAGCTTTAGAGGATTGTCCTTGTCCAATCGGCTGCTCCATTTGGGTGCGTAGTTTTTCAGCACAGCAGGGGTGTCAGCAAATTTGGCATGGGTGTGATGTATCCAAAACGCGATGCCTTCCACCTTCAAGGCGGTGGGGGTGGACAGGATTACAACGTACGGTCCTTTCCACTGCGGCTGCAGAGTCTCGTGTTGATGTCGCCGGACGTACACCCAGTCCCCTAGTTGGAAGTTGTGGGGAGTTGGCGGTGGTCCGGTCTCATAAAGGGCTTTCAGTCTGGGTCACACCTGCTCGTGGACCCTTTGCAGAGTTTGGAGGGAAAAAAGGAGTTTTTGATCATCTATGTCTGTTAATAGTTCTGTTTTTAGGTTAGGTATGACCGGTGGAGGCACACCAAACATGATTTCAAAAGGAGTAAACCCTAGCTTATAGGGTGAGTTATGCACCCTATATAGTGCAAAGGGAAGGAGAGTTACCCAGTCCCCGCCAGTCTCCTGGACTAATTTAGTTAAGGTCTCTTTTAGGGTTCTATTCATTCTTCTTACCTGTCCTGAGCTCTGGGGCCTGTATGCACAGTGTAATTTCCAATCCGCCCCCAGGGTCTGAGTGACTCCCTGTATTACCTTAGAGATGAAGCTGGGGCCGTTGTCTGATCTGATCTGGACCGGGAAGCCATACATGGGCATCAGATCTTCCAAGAGTTTCTTGGCCACCACCTGTGCGGTTTCATTCTTGGGAGGGAAGGCCTCCGTCCACCCTGAAAAGGTGTCTATAAACACTAGTAAGTACTTGTATCTGTACTTTCCTGGTCTCACCTCAGTGAAATCCACTTCCCAGTATGCTCCTGGCCGGTTTCCTCGAAGTCTGGTCCCTGGGTTTTGTTTGGGATTGGTTGCATTGACAACTCGACAAGCCTGACATTGATTTATAATTTGTCCGATTATTTGTCGAACGTTGGGCATAACTATGTTTGCATGGCGTATTAATTCTTCCATTTTTCTGGTTCCCATGTGGGTACTTCTGTGCATTTTTATAAGCAGTTGCCGACCCAACTGTTCTGGAAGGATAACATCCCATTTGCTGGTGGTCGTATCCCAGTGTTGGATCCACCACCAGCCATTTGAGAACATAACTCCAGCCTGCCCATTTATCCATTTTAAATCCTCCTCTGTATAGTTCAGGCTCTCCGACAGATCTGGGGGCCCAGGGTCTGGCAGTGTGGTCACTAGGACATGGTCCACAGAAAAGGCTGCCTTTTTGGCCTCAGCATCTGCCAGACGGTTTCCCCATGCCACTGGCGTGTCCTCCTTCTGGTGTCCTGGACAATGTATTATGGCCAGTACTTTGGGTAGCCAGAGTGCCTGTAACAACTCAAGGATTTCAGTTTTATTTTTGATAGCCTTTCCTTCTGCAGTTAAGAGCCCCCTCTCCTTATAGATGGCTCCATGAATGTGCGCAGTTGCAAAAGTATACCTGCTGTCAGTATAAACATTTATTCTCTGCCCTTTTCCCATGACTAGGGCTTTAGTGAGGGCGATGAGCTCAGCTCACTGTGCCGAGGTTCCGGCCGCAAGTGGCGCTGCCCATAAGGTCTCAGTCTCTGTAGTCACCGCTGCCCCAGCATACCTGGTTCTGCCCACACGAAGCTGCTGCCGTCTGTGTACCAGGTTTCTTCAGCGTTGGTTAGGGGCCTGTCCCAGAGGTCTTCCTGTATTCCGTGGACCTGCGCCAGGATGTCCTGGCAGTCGTGCAGGGGGCCTTCCCCATCCGGGTCAGGTAGCAGGGTGGCTGGATTTAGAGTAGCTGGAGTCTGAAACAAGATTCTGGCTGGGTTCAAAAGGAGACTTTGATAATGAGTTAGCCGGGCATTACTTATCCATCTGTCGGGTGGTTGTTTTAGAACTCCCTCCACAGCATGAGGGGCGGTGACATGTAATTCTTTTCCCATGGTGATTTTGTCAGCATCCTTGACCATAGTGGCAACTGCCACGATGATTCGTAGGCATGGGGGCCACCCGGCAGCCACGGAGTCTAACTTTTTTGACAAGTATGCCACTGGCCTTTTCCATGGCCCTATTTGCTGCAACAGCACTCCTTTGGCTATTCCCTTAGACTCATCAACAAACAAGAAAAAGGGTTTAGTCAGATCTGGCAGTCCCAGAGCTGGGGCTGACAGCAGGGCTTGTTTAAGAGTTTTAAAAGATCTGTTCATGTCCTCCGTCCATATGAGGTCGGACTTATTTTTGGTGGCCTCATATAATGGCTGGGCAAGCTCAGCAAACCCAGGAATCCATAGGCGGCAAAAGCCAGCTGATCCTAAGAACTCACATACCTGTCGTACATTCTGTGGTTGTGGAATTCTCAGTACCGTTTCCTTCCGGGCATCCGATAGCCATCTCTGCCCATCTTTCAGTTTGTAGCCCAGGTAACTTACTTCAGTTTTGCAGATCTGAGCCTTTTTGGCCGAGGCTCGATACCCTAGAGCACCTAGTGTTTGCAGCAAATCTCTGGTGCCTTGTAAGCATGCGTCCCGATTTTCTGCAGCTAGCAGAATATCATCCATGTACTGTAACAGGGTTAGGGTGGGCTGTGTGTTACAAAACTCACCCAGGTCTTCATGTAAGCCTTCATCGAAGATGGTGGGAGAGTTTTTAAATCCTTGGGGAAGCCGGGTCCAGGTGAGTTGCCCACTGATTCCTCTTTCCAGGTCCAGCCACTCGAAGGCGAAGATGTCCTGACTCCGTGGGGCCAACGGTAAGCTGAAAAATGCATCTTTTAAATCTAATACCGTGTACCAAACCTTGTCCGGGGCCAGGGCAGTGAGGAGGGTATAGGGATTAGGGACCGTGGGGTGTATGTCCATCACCCGGCGGTTTACTTCCCGTAAGTCCTGAACAGGCCGGTAGTCAATTGAATTTGGCTTTTGCACTGGCAACAAAGGTGTATTCCAGGCAGACTGACAAGGCCGCTATATTCCCTCATCCAGCAGCCACCGTATGTGGGGGGTTATCCCATTTTGTACTGCCACAGGGATTGGATACTGCAAGACCCAGGCTGGGTCCACTCTGGGCTTTAGTTCCACAAACACTGCTGGCCTGTGTTTAGCCAACCGTATTCCTCCAGTTTCTGCCCAGGCTAGGGGAATTTCCCGAAGCCAGTCCTGAATGTCTAATTTCATCTCCGGGTCATGGGCCTGACACAGCCTGTATTCATCTTCTAATTTTACAGTTAGAATCTGCAGGGGGCACCCAACTGAATCTGTTACTGTCACCCCGTCCGACCGAAAGCTGAGATTTGCTTCCACTTTGGTTAACAGATCTCTCCCAAACTAAGGGTACGGGCAATCAGGAAGAACTAAGAACTCATGGGCGACCATACCAGTGCTTAAATTCACAGTTCTCTTAGTGGTCCAGTGTGCCGGTCTTATCTCGTTAGCTCCTTGAACCCATGAGATTTTGTCTGAGAGAGGGCCTTGTGGTTTTACTAATACGGATCACTCCACTCCTGAATCCACATGAAAAGTCACGGGTTTCCCCCCTACCTCCAAGGTTACCCGGGGCTCAGGGGGGGACTCTGAGCCCTGACCTCCCTATTCAGTTACAAGTACAGTCACTTTGTTCTCAGGTCGGGGAGGGCGCTTAGGGCAGTTCTTTATGTAGTGCCCTTCCTCCTTGTGGTAGAAGCACTGATTTCTCCCTATCTTGGGGCGATCCGGCTGGGGGTCCCCCGGTTTGTTGCCTGACTCAGAAGCCAATTTTTTTTAGCTACTTCTGTTTTTCCTTGGGGTCATGGGTGGTGGCAGTCAGGAGAATTCTGGATAATTCCCTGGTCTGCCGTTCACTACGTCTATCCTGGCATTCCTCCAGACTCTCCCTATTGTTATAGGCTTTCTCAGCCACCTCCAGCAGATCTTGTAAACTTTTCTCTCCTAATCTTTCTACTTTCTGCAGTTTTCTTTTGATATCTGGTGCTGCCTGATTAACGAACGCCATGATCACAGCCGCTTTGGTTTCTGGTGCCTCTGGATTCATTGGGGTGTATTGACGGAAGGCCTCCGTAATATGCTGTAAGAACGCAGCTGGATTCTCATTCCTGTCCTGTCTTATGTTATATACCTTAGCCAAATTAGTGGGCTTATGAGCAGCTGCCCAGAGACCTGCCATCAGAGCCTGGCGGTAGACCCGAAGTTTCTCCTTACCTTCTGCCGTGTTAAAATCCCATTCAGGCCGGGAAAGGGGAAAAGTCTCATTGATAAGATCAGGATTGGTGGTGGGCTGCCCCTCAACTTCCAGAACCAGCTTCCAGGCCTCCGTCTGGATTCTTTCTTTTTCTTCAGTGGTGAACAATACCTGTAGAAGCATCTGGCAATCATCCCAGGTAGGCTGGTGGGTAAAGAGAATGCTTTCCAGCAAGTTAATCAGCCCTCTAGGATTCTCAGAGAAAGTAGCAGTTTGCGTTTTCCAGTTGTATAAATCGCTAGTGGAAAACGGCCAATAATGCATGGGTTGGTTCCCTGTCTCATCTGGGGGCCCAGCCACTCTCAGTGGCAAGATCACCATGGAGTCAGCTGGACCCATTCCAGGACCACCCGCCCTGGCGACCCTCCCTCGAGTCCCTGCGGCTGGTCCATCCATTTCTCCCCCTTGCCTTCCCTCTCCGGCCTCTCCTGGCTCCGCCTCTGCAGCGGCGCCAGCAGCAGCAGCGGCTTGGGGTACATGCGGGGCTGAAGGCCTAGGGGGAGCTGACTGGTATGGGGGCGGAAATCATCTCTTCCAAGTTAGAATCGGGGAGAACAGGGTAAAAGGGGTTCTTTGGGGACTTATGGGGGGGATTCTGCTTCTTGCGAGGCTGTGATGACACACTCTCCGGTGGCTCCAAATGTTCCATCCCCTTCTCCTGTATCATGAGCACGCTCAAAACCTTTAACGGGGTAGGAAGATAGGGTTTCACCCAAGGGGGAGGGGATTCCACTATATCATGCCAGACCAGTATATAAGGTAGTTGGTCTGGGTGGCCCTGGGAGCCTCTTTGGAGAATAACATTCTTGACCTGCAAAAGAACACTCGTTAGAAAAGTCCCTTCTCGTGGCCAGCCCACATTAAAGGCGGGCCACTCAGTGGCACACAGATCCCGGAACTTCTTCTTGTGAATTTCGACACTCAAATTGTGAGCTCTTTTCTTTAGTTCTGAAAAGTTTTCAGTCATGAGAGTTAACGGTGTTATTTGAGTCTGTCCCATCTCACTCGTCAGTACTGTCGCCCCAACAAACACAACCGACAAAACAAAGGGAAAACAGCAAGAGACTCAACAAGAGACAGACAGTAGCGGCCGCAAATCTGAAGTACAATAGGGGAGAGACAGACTGTCCTCGAGTCTGACCTTCCCCACAGATGAAGACCTTGTCTTCTGGATAGGGGTGTGAGACGTCTCCCACGAGCCCTGGCCGGCGGCTTTCCAGTGCATCCACCTAGCCTGATGCCAACCTCAGAACAAAGTGTGGAGCTCCACCTGAGACACAGAACACAGATGTGCTAACCCGGGAACGACTTAGCAAATGCCGACCTGAAAACCCTCCGGACTGGAGTCTCGGGGGTCTCTGGGATCCGGACGAGCCCCCAAATGTAGTGGCCAAAAGTTCAATCCAAGAGACCACCAAAAGCCAATTCCGATGAAAGTTCAAGAGGGTCTTTATTTACAAGCTCAAGCCTGGACCTGTGTCGACAACCGACACAGCAGAGTACATTCAGAGGCCCTGCTTTCCTTAAGCAGATGCCTTTTATGCTTTTACACAAAGGGAGGAGGAGTTTGGGGGGCTTTCCAGTTTTGTTATCATTTAACTGGGTAGTTCCTCTGGTGGTCAGCTTAATCGTGGAGGATTGGCTAGCCTGACTTGGGCTGACCTTGGTCCACTAGCTAGGGAAGTTGCAGAGACATCTGGAAACTTAGGTGATTACCCCCTGGCACCTGATTGGTTGTTGCTAAGGGGAAAGTGAGATAAGGGAAGAATAACTGGAGCTTTGCAGTTTTTCCCATAACTGGAACTTTAAATAGTTACAGGTTATGTTTTAAGACAGAAAACTAAAAACTAAAAATGGCTGTGCTATTATCCACAAGTTGATTACATATTTATTGGGTTATAGCAAGCTCTTAACCTAAGTCTATGGTATACTTTATTACTGTCCTCTCACTTGTCTCTTGTGAGCTCTCTCTTGCAGCCTCCATGTTGCAACATAAACTCTTCAAGCATCCCATATGACCTCCACTCCCTCATTCTTAGCATACAATGTTTTCTCAGAATTCAAAGAGAAAATAGAGACCTCACGAGTCAGAAGTCTCCTGCCATTCAAAAATCGACCTAAAACACATCTTGTGTTGCCTCTCTTCTATTAGCTTAGCGGTAGAAGGGTCCTTCCTTCTTTGTAATGCCAAGCCCAGCTTGTGTGTGCTGAATCCCCTATCATTCACCTTCTCTTTCAGACATCACTAGTCTCCCCCCATCCCTTCCCCTCCTTCAGGAATACACTCAAGTTTCCCAAGTCTCAGCATAATCCCTTCCCTTCACCCTCACTGACCCCTCAAGCTACTGACTCTCTTTCCCCTTGTAGGAGTGTTAGGTTAAAAATCTCGGTGGGATCTCCAAAAATGTTAGGTTAAAAATTGCAGTGGAACTTCCAAAAATGTTAGGTTAAAAATCCCAGGGGCCTCCAAAATGTCAGGACAGGCTCGAATGTCAGTACAATAGGGGAGAGACAATGGCTGTTAAAAATGGCTGTGTTAAAATGGCTGCTCATAGGGGGTGTGTGTGCGATTCAGCGCTGCATAAAAGATGCAAAGAATTTTTTTGCACAGAAGTTGAATTGGAAAATACAGTTTTTTTAGAAAGCAAATTAGAGATGAAGAGAGGGAGAGGAGATTCACCTCACCAAGATAGGGGAGGGGGCCAAAGCCAGGGAACATGGCAGCCAAAGAGCCACATAGACACACCAGAGTTTAACAAAGCAATGGCTAATGGCTGCTCAAAGTAGAATCCTTTTCAACCTACCCTCTGGTGGGGGGAGGTCGTTAAGGTGATTGGTTGGTGGTCTGCTCCACATCTTTACGGAAGGGATAGGCAAGCACAGGTACTGATGTCAGATGACTGACAGCAGCCAGATGGGTGGGTCAGTCACATGACAGTTGCCACGTTGATGGGGTCTGTGTCATGAAGGTCATGAAGAGCCAATTAGGTTAACTTGCTTACAAAACAAGCTGGGAAGGCAGGGTAATAAAGCAGTTATCAACAGCTACCTCTGAGAAACCGATCTGTCCTTTGGTAGTGATTAGAGGATAAAGTGAATGGCTAGAAAAACATGACAACTAGGCAGTGTTAAAATGGCTGCTCATTGGGCATATTGACTTCATGTTATGCCCTTTCAAGGGGGTACGGGAATCACCTGCAGAACAGCCCCAAACCTGAAAAAGCTTACTTCTAAAGAATGAAATGGGAAAAAATAATGAGTCAGGGTCAACTCAGCCACTCTGGAATAATCCAGAAGTGGAAATAAATACATATTTGGGAAACAAAGTCTTAGAGAATATGATGGAGGGGGTTGACCTTTAAAAGAGAGAATACATAATTAGGTACAAGCATATCTAAGGTCTTGGGAGATACAAGTAATAGGTCCTAAAGCTCAAACTTTATTAGTTTCACAATAAATCTGTCCCTGCTCAGGTGACAGTATGAGGACAGTCCCGTGACCGAGAATATCGTTAAGAAAACCTGTATCTAATCAATGAATCGTGCTATTTGAGAAAAACACTTCCCAGAAGGCAGTAGGCTGCTCACTGCTAGTGTTCAAGAAGATTTGAGGGATAACAGATAGTCACATTTTAAGAGCTATGTGTTTAGCTTTAAGTTGCCTTCAATTATGGCAAAGGATACTAGCTTTCCATTTATCATAAATTTTCCTTTAAAGATAGTTTTACCATAAATTGTTAAGTAAGTTAGTTTTTTGTTTTTTGGTTTTTGGTTGTCGTTTTCTTTTTGAGTCGGAGTCTCATTCTGTTGCCCAGGATGGAGTGCAGTGGCATGCTCATGGCCACCACAGCCTTGACCTAGGAATTCAAGGATACAGTAAGCTATGATTGTGCCACTGCACTCCAGCCTGGGCAACACAGCAAGATCTTGTCTTGAAAATATAAATATATAATAAAATAATAGTACATACAGATGGGGTATGGCTATGACAAATATTGTGACGATAGTATGAGAATGGTCATATTTGAGAAGCACTGAGTCAAAAGGAATGGGATGATTTTTCTAAAAGAAGAGTCCAGAGAAACAAAATTTGGCAGTGTAATTTCATTGCTTCCTGAGGCAAAAAGTACTACAACCCATGAGTGTAGGCATCTGAACAATATGCAGATATAGTCCTAGCAGAGATGGATACACAATGTATCACAGATAAATGACATTAGTCATATTATGTAGGTGATTCCTCTTGCTCTGAGCTCATGTTTCCTGGCAACATTTTGATTATAATTAGACCTTTGCCTGCAAGCTATAATGTTCTCGTTAGCAAACCATGGGCATCTGGCTTGCTTGCTAGTTTATTACTCAATACCAATTAATCAATCAACCCTCTGATGTTTAACCATAAGCTCACATGAGCTTGGACCCTTGTGCTGGCAAGCTTGGTTTCTGAGCCTGCAAGACAGGGCTGGAGGCCAAGACTTCAGCTGGCGGGAAATTTCCCAAGGTGATATCACTTGTATACGTGTCTAGGTGGCCAGCCTTTCCCCTTCCTGGCGCCATCTGGCCTTGTTGCTTGATTTCACGTCAGGCCACAGCCTCATTTGCTCCTTAACATTTATAATCTGCCTCTGACCCTGTCATTCCCTAAGAAATCTCTCTTATTTTCAAAGCTCATCCCCAGTGACTTCCCTTATCTTAGAATACTTTTGAGCATTTGATGTCCTCCATCTGGCTTCAACAACACTTTTGTTGTTGTTGTTGTTCTCTATCAAATGTTTAAAAAATTGTTTCCTCTTCAGATTGCCATGGTAAACAGCAGAGGGCACTGAGGTCAGATCACTTAAGTTCAAATTCACTTACCAACTATGTGAACTTGGGCAAAGTGGTTAATCTCTTTAAACCTCAGTTTAGTCATTTGAAAAACCAACAATAACAATAGTATCTTCTAAATAAAATTGCTGGCAGCATTAAATGAGATACTCCCCATAAAAGGTAGTACCTGACATACGATAAATATTCAGTAAGTGACAGCTGTTTTTTTCTCAACAACATGCGTGACTTCAATTACTGCATGAAATTATTCAGTGGATTTTTCCAGCCTTGAGCTCTCTCCTCAGCTCCAAATAGGTGTTTTCACTGCCTGCAGACCCCTCAACTGACCATGTCTGAAACTGAACTCAGCAGCACCCTTCCACCCACCGTGCCTGACAACATGGATGGGCTTGGAGGACGTTAAGTGAAATAAGCCAGGATCAGAAAGATACGTACCGCATGTTCTCATCCATATGTGGAAGCTACAAGAAGTTGGCTTTACAGAGGTAGAGAACAGAACAGTGGTTACTAGAGGAAGGAAAGAGGAGGGAAGAAGGGGTGTAGCCAAGACATGGTCAGTGGATACAAAAGTGCAGCCAGACCTGGGGAATGAGTTCTAGTGTTCTATAGTACCAAAGGGTGACTATAATTAACAACAATTTATCACATATTTTCAAATAGTTAGAAGAGTGGATTTTGAATATTCTCAACACAAAACAATGATAAATGCTTAAGATGATGAATATGCTAACCATCCTGATTTGACCATCACACATTGTATAAATATATCAAAATATGACACTGTACCCCATAAATATGTACAATTATTATATGCCAATTTAAAATAATAGGCCAGACATGGTGGACCTGTAATCCTAGCACTTTTGGGAGGCGGAGGGGAGAGGATTGTCTGAGCCCAGGGGTTCAAGACCAGCCTGGACAACTTGGTGAGACCTCGTCTCTACAATAAATCAAAAAAATTAGCTGGGCATGGTGGTGTGTTCTATAGTTCCAGCTATAGAAGGATCGTCTTAGCCCAGCAGGCCTAGGCTGCAGTGGCCAAGAGTGTGCCACTTCAAAGGTGGGCCACAGAGTGAGATCCCGACTCAAATGATAATAATAATAACAATAATAACAATAATGACAACAACAAATTTTCACCTGATCTTTTACCTACTATTTCCTACTGATAAATAGTGCTATGATACACCTAGTTATCCAAGCCAGAAAATTAGGAGTAATTGTTACACTTCACTTCTCCCATATATCTTCCACTTCATGGCCACCAGACCTTCAATTATCTTCCAAATATTACTTCTTCCTAAAAAGCCTCCCTGGCCCACCTTTAGTTCAGGGCTTATTGGACTATTGCAAACGTTTCCCGAAGTTGTTTTCCCATTCAGATTTATTTTCTACAATGCTATCTGAACTTTATCTTTCTTTCTTTTTTTTTTTTTTTTTTTTTTTTTGAGCCAGAGTCTCACTGTTGCCCAGGCTAGAGTGCAGTGGCACACTTGCGGTCACTGTAGCTTTAACCTGCTGGATTCAGGCAATCCTTCTGCCTCAGCCTTCCAAGTAGACAGACCCACAGGTGTGCACCACCACATCTAGCTAATTTTTATTTGTTTATTGGAGAGACGAGGTCTTGCCAAGTTGCACAGGCTGGTCTTGAACCCCTGGGCTCAGGCAATCCTCTCACCTCTGCCTCCCAAAGTGCTGGGATTACGGGCATGAGCCACCGGGCCCAGCTGAATTTTATCTTTCTTTTAAGAAATATTTTATGTACTGGGCACAGTGAC
>JAPVLO010002757.1:0-29725 GCA_027257055.1 Cephalopachus bancanus | reverse complement strand
TTTTTTTTTTTCTTTTTTTTTTTTTTTTTTGGTCCTCCATTGCTCAATGAGTAGAGAATAGTTTTCACTTCTGTTTCTAAACCTGTATTCCTCCTTTGGTAAAGCCTCCACATTTGTTCAATGTAGAAGTCAGATTGGGGGTGGGAAGCTGTGCTTTTATTTTTTTTTTTATTTTTTGCAGTTTTAAAATTTGAATGAGGTGTATTGGGGAGTCCTAAGATGCAAAGGCTGCCTACAGATCACAGTGTTTGCTGACTGTGGTGTGGGACCCCTGGGAACCACTTCCCACCACCTCACAGTATGTCCATGTGATGAGAACTTATATATATTTCCTGGGTATAAAATAACATAAGGGAAAGGAAAAGAACTGAGAAAGAGAGAAGGGAAAAGAAAAGACAATGAAGATAAATAAACAGAGAAGGAAAAATAAACCAACAGACAGACAGACAAACCAGTAAAAAATAGGAAAAAAAGAAAAAGAAAAAAACTAATACCAACAATAGGAGACATGTTCACACTCATATATACCCTTATGTGAAAAAAGAATAAGGAGAAGGAATGAAACAAAATAAAATGCACACATACCTAGTAAAGTACCTAGAGAAAGCAGAGAAAATTTTAAAAAAATAAACATTAATAATTTAAAAACCCCAAGCAAAAAATATTTTTTAAATTGTCATAATCCTTGAGAGCCCTCTTGCAGCAATTTCTGCAACATTGGGTTCTTTGTCAGCTTAACTGAAGCACTGCTGTTTTTGGCTCTTGGAAGAGGGGAGGGAGCTCCAACTTCTAGATCTGTCCTCCTGCTCACTATGTGATCAGAGGTGGACTACAAAATGCCCCCAATAGATTCACCCATGTTCAATCCTCTCAACATGCACCAATCAAGTCATGCCCCATGTCAATCACTTGCCTTACAAATTGCTGAGAGAAGGGAGCAGGAACAGTTTAAAACTCACCCCCACTCATCTGCTACAGGCTGAATTTTTCATCTTTGGTTGTAGCCATAGTCCCACAAATCTTCCGGCTGGGGGGTGGGGGAAGCTGGTTCTCCTCAGTGG
The DNA here is from genome assembly GCA_027257055.1 of Cephalopachus bancanus. Classification (NCBI taxonomy): domain Eukaryota; kingdom Metazoa; phylum Chordata; class Mammalia; order Primates; family Tarsiidae; genus Cephalopachus; species Cephalopachus bancanus. The sequence goes on along the minus strand of JAPVLO010002757.1, from coordinate 28,664 downwards.
GCCTGTTGCTCTGGTGATACTGCACCCAGGGTATCCTCTCTGGCTTGACAGTAATCAACCTCAGAGAGGTGCTGAATTTACCACTCAGTCTCAGGGAGTTGCTCCACTCTTCACATGAGCAGGCCAAAGCCTGTTTCCACCTGGGTTTAAAGACAAATGCAATGGTGTTATTTTCTCTGCAAAGACTCAAAGACAAATTCTTCTGGTGTATTTTATCTGCATTCCCTCCTGCCAATGTCTGTTCTAGTGCTGGAATCTGTGGTGGTGCGTGACACCATGCTTTGGCTATTTTTCACCACTTTCTTTCTGGTAGGGTCACAGAGATGGTGCCTGCTTCTGGGGTGTAGATCTTACTGGGATCCAAATAGCTGTGCACAGGGCAGCTGACTCAGCAGGGGAGATCAGGCCACTTGCTCCAATGCCCCCACTCAGACACTTGCACACCCACTCGCCCACACACTTGCATGCATATTCATCCCTATGCATGTACCATTTACATGGAGACACACACTCTGACCAACTCTGGCTGTTTTCCGACGGCATCTTATGTGTTATTTTAACCTGTCTTATTTTCATCCCCATCTCCTCAGAAATGAGAGAACCTTGAAAAACCCTGACACACATTCATGATGAAAAGTAGCAGCCTCATAAACTCTGGGAGGCACAGAACAAAATGAAGCTCATTCTGAGTGAACACAGGAATTGTATTCAAAGCGTTACACTCCCAGGCAGTTCTCAGAAAATTGTCATTATTTGACTGGACATGTGGTTCTCTGAAAGATCCTATATGCAGAGCTGCCTTCATTAGACCTAGCTCTGAGTTCATCCAGTGCAAGCAGCCTTTTTTTCAGGGATGTCTGTTGAAAGTAGAGGATTTTGGAACATTGTGGATGTCTTAAGTGCTGGATAAAAGTTGGAAAAATTTATAGTGTAACTACAAAAATTAAAAGAAAGAATGAGGAGATGAGATACTCATGGAAAACTTTTATGAGCTCTAACATATTCCTGGAACACTAGATGACCACACATCATCAGAAAAGAAAAAGTTCTGAAGAAACAATTATCTCTGGCTAACTTTGAGACTTGGTGTGAACAGAAAGCTAAGGCAGAGTTATAGACTACACGAATAAGTATTAAAAGCTTGACCCAACATGCACAAAAAGCCTCTTCCCAAGACTGGAAGATTGACTGGTTCTTAGTTTCTAAGGAAATATATGTCCAATTATTAGCTGAGTACTAGGCTAACTGAGAGAGTCATCAGGATGTGAACATAATCAACTATAGAGACTTTACAGAACTAGTTCAGACACATCACTAAAGAAACAAGAAACAAAGTAAACTGTAGTAAAATTGTACAGTTCAGGCCTTGAGGGTATAAATGTGTAGCTGGAAACAGAATGTACATAAGAATTGAGTGCAGGATGTTATATTACCAGACTTCAGAATTTATTACAAGACTATAACAACCAAAACAGCATGGGAGTGCAAAAATAAGCACAGAGATCAATTACACAGAATAAAGATCCCCAAAATAAGGCACCTGAAGAGTAATCAACTGATCTTTGGTGAAGTTGACCCAAAAAAGCATCAGGGGAAGATATCCTATTTGGTAAACAGTGCTCACAAAACTGGTTAACCATATACAGAAAAATGAAGATGAACTCCTTTGTATCACCATGTATAAAAGTTAACTCAGGTTTAATCACCAATTAAAGACTTAATTGTAAGCCCTCAAACTATAAAAAGCCTAGAAAAAAGCCAAGGAACACGCTTCTGAACATCACTCTAGGCAACAAATTCATGACCAAACTCTCAAAAGCAAATGCAGCAAAACGAAATTGATAAGTGAATTTAATTAAACTATAGAGCTTCTGCATAGCAATAGAAACCAGTGAAAAAGCTAATAGAGGACTTAAAGATGAGAAAAATATTTGCAAGCTCTTCATCCAACAAAGTGGTAATATACTGAATCCATTAGAAACATAAATGAATCCACAGAGGGGAAAATGTGTTAAAAGTGGGCAAAGAACAGGAGCAAACCCTTCTCAAATTGCAATGATACAAGCAGCCAATAAACAAGAAAATAAGCTCACCATCACTTATCATCAGAGAAATCCAAATAAAAATCATGATGATATAATATTTCACATCAGTCAGAATGTCTATTACTATTATTTTAGATAGGAAAATATAGTTTATTTAGAAAGTAAATGAGAGAGAGAGACTGAGATAAGAGGAGAGTCACCTCCCCAAGGAAAGGGAGGGGGTCAAAACTAGAAAACATGGCCGGGCCATAGCTCAAAGAACACATGGACGGACCTTAGCTTAGAAAGGCAACGGCCATAATTGCTATTAATAATAAGCCCCCAAAAACACACGTGTGGGTGTGGTTTTGAAAATAAGAGAATGCTTATACATGGGGAAATGTATGCTATTTCAGCCTCAGTGAAAAGCAGTTTGTGGATACCTCAAATAACGTAAAATAGATGTATCATTTGTCCAAAAAGCCATCTACACTCTTATGTTTATTGCAGCACTATTTGCAATAGAGAAAACGTGAAATCAACCTAGGTGCCCATCAACAGTGGCCAGGATAAAGAAAATGTGACACATACACACAACAGAATGCTATGCAGCCATAAAGAAGAATAAAACCAAGTGCTTTGCAGCAATCCAGATACAGATGGAGGTTATTACTTAAAGTGAAGCATCACAGGAACAGAAAGCCCAATACTGCATGTTCTCACTTAAAAATAGGAGGTAAACACTGGTTATATGCAGAAATAAAGATGGGAACAGCAAACTCTGGGGACTCTTAAAGGCGGAAGAAACAGAAGCAGGTAAAAGTTGAAAAGCATCCCATTGGTTACTATGCATACCACTTGGGTGATAGTCTTAATAGAATCTAGCAATACACCTCTGTAACAAACATGCAATTGTACCACTTAAATGTAACATTAAAAGGGAGATTGTAAAATTAAAAAGCTAGTTTGCAATATTCTAAGCAATTTTATATAAGTAGTTTCCAAATAACGATATGTATTGGTCTTTATTCCTTTCTGCAGGTCAATTTCTCATCTGGGATAACTTTTTTTCCCCCAGTATGGAAAATTTTCTGTAGTAATAATTGCTATGTTGTCCATTGGTGATGACCTTATTGAGTTTTTATTCCCTGAAAATATTATGTAGCCATTTCTTGTGAAGGAAAAGATCATTGGGTATATGATTTTATGTGGATTAAAAATCAATTGTGAAAGTTCTCTACATTATTTCTTCCAACATTTTCCTCTCCATTCTATGTCTTCTTATTTAGAGATTCCAATTAGACATATATTCAACTGTTTAATATTCTACCACTTATCACTGATGTGCTTTCCTTTCTTGATTAATTTTTCCACTTTATTTGCTTCATGCTACAATTTATATATTTTCACTGATGCTTCTTTTTACTTATTTTAATTTGTTGTTGTGCATTTTTCACTTCAAATATTAAAATTATGAATTCTAAACTGTCCATATGGATTTTTAAAGGATTTTTCTCTTCTTTTTAAAAATTTTTAATTCATTATCTTCCTTTCTTCAAGTTCCTTAGCACATTTATGGTAGATACTTTAAAGTCCTTTCCTCCCAATTTCAGCATCATTATCACCTGTGGCTCTCTCTGTTCCTTCTAACTGATTTACATTTTGATTATGTGTCAAATTTTCTTACTGTCTTTCATGCCTCATAAATTGTGATTGCCTGCCAGAAACCCTGAACAATAGAAACCGAATATTTGTCACCCACTTTCTTCTCCTACGGTTTCCAGAGTCATTTGATTATAAAGTTTATAAACTTGCTGGAAAAATTCATTAAAAACATCTGGATTCTGAACTCGCCATGGATCCAAGTCATACCAAGATACTTTCTTCATGAGCAATTATTTACATTCTTGACTCTTCCAAGTTTAAAATGTATCTAGACTAACCTGTGACATGCAAGATTTTGGCACTAAAGTCTTTTCCAGAGCCCAAAATACACTATATTTGGAAAACTCTGGTGATTACTTCGTCCTATTCATTATTTTATGAATAGTAAGTTAATTCTCAGAAAGATAAAGAATAATGTTTTATCGTTTTTCAGAACCTTAGAATGTAAGTGTAGACAAAATGGCTCTAATCCAAACTCACTGCCTCCCTATGCAGAGTTTTTTTTTCACCCTATTTCAAGGTTGGTTCTCTATGAGGTTTTCTGGTGCCTTCAAAGAATTGCCCGTACCAGTCAGTAGTGACCTACCACCTTATTGAATGTTTCCAGTTCCATGAAGTTGCCCTCTCATCAACACATCAAAGAGTCAATATTCAGACTACTTAGCCAACCTTACCCACTCCACGTGTGGACCTTGGCAAACTCCAGGTACCTGAGTTAGGAATTCTGAAATACTCAAATGCGTTTGGTCAGAGGCACTCATATCACAGTTTAACCCTGTACTGATCTGACATGCTGTGTCTGCTACATAATAAATAGTTAACTGAGTCATCTTTGAGAAATAACTACAGTGGCCCATGGTTTTGTCATCTGGAGTCGGGTTTCATGCAGTTAGAACTTCCAAATTTCAAAGATATTGATTCTACTTCCAGAGTCAACTAAGAGAAACAGAAAGATCACTGACAATTTTTTTTTAATGTTTCAAATTCCTTTGCCTTTCTTCTCATTTGCTAATTGTGCATTACGAAAATTCCTGATGCCTAGTATCTCAAGGTTATGTGAAAAATTGCCTCAAAAAGGCAGAACATTCACATAAAGGTGATCATAATGGTGAAACGTTAACAGGATTAAAAAAATAATTAACATCTCTGAGTATAATTAATTATTTCTCAGTGTCTTTCTGATTTTCAGGATAGAGAATTCTTATATGTGCACAGTTAGTGTTACCCCTCCAGTGTAGGGACCATGTTGTATTTATCGCCACTGTCCCAGGATCTGTGCAGTACTTCTTGTAAGGCATCAGTGAACTCAATCAGTGTACTAGTATTATTTCTTGAATTTGCTAAATTAGTCCTTTACTGCAAAGTTCATAATATGCTTCCCAACCAAATTCAATACACCTGGGAAAGTCATTTAAAATTTTTCAACAATAGTGCTGGCGCCCCCGCCTCCCGCGGCCCCGGCGCTCCCGCCTCCCGGGGCCCCCGGCGCTCCCGCCTCCCGGGGCCCCGGCGCTCCCGCCTCCCGCGGCCCCGGCGCTCCCCCTCCCGGGGCCCGGCGCTCCCGCCTCCCGCCCTGGCGCCCCCGGGTGCCCCGGCGCTCCCGGCCCCCCGGGCGCTCAGCCCGCACAGCTCATCACAGCCCGGCCTGAGAGGAGATCCACACAGGTCGGCTTCAAGGAAGGTCTGCAGGGATTTCTACCAAATCTCCTGTGTCTGAGATTGTGCTGCTGGCTCGCGTGGGGCTTCTGTTGCCTGCTCGGAGGCAGGCAGCCATCTTGTTCCTGTCCGGCCCCACCCCCTCTGGGGCGAGCAGATGAGATAGCACCACCTGCTGGCGACTCAAGGTAACAACACCGAAACGGGAGAAATAAGCCTGATAAAGACATAGACCAAACTGCTGAAGGAAAGCTGACCTGAGCTGTCCTTCAAACATATCAGGGGCAATTGACTCTAACTGCAAACTAATTCACTGGCTTGAAAAGAAAACTACAAATCAGACCTGAAAGGACATTGGACTTAAACGAAAGGTCTCAGAGTGTGCTTCATTGATTCTATTAGTTTAATGACTTAATTCTATTCCTACAGTATTGTTCCCCTTTTTCTCTTTTCCTTTTCCTTTTCTTCTCTTTTCTTCTGTCTGTAAACCATGTCTTTGTATAGAGGAACAACACACCAATAAGGTGGTTGGATAGCCAGTATGTTAGCATCACAATATGTTTTATTTGTGGTTGTATGAGAGTTGGTTCGACTGTAGCTGTGGTCCATCATTTTTAGCTGTTTTAGTATAGACCTCTCTCTCTATTTGTTGGCACACTCGTTAGTTTCCTCCCTTACTTCTCTATCTCTCCACTCCCCCCCAACCCACTATCTGCTCCATTCTCCCCCCCCTGCAACCACATTTTATTTCAGGGAGTAAACCTACAGCCCCACTGCACGGACAGACTCCAGGGCAGTGGGAAGTGGGTTCCACATTATCCACACGCCTGTCAGCGAACAGCAGGACCTGCAGACAGATTTTGAATCACAGCTCTCCCCTTAAATACATCTCAAAACTGCAAAAAGGACCACCTCCAACCTACAGTGCAACTTCAAAATTGAACAAAGTAAGACGACATACATAAAGAATGGGAGATTGAATGAACAGAAGTAAAACCAGTCCCTTTACCCCTGAAAAACAAAATTAAAGAAGACGGTGACGTGGAGGGAAGGAAGAAGTAGGGAAGTGGAAAAACCGCACAAATGAAGAAAAACCAAAAGAAGAATATAGGGCTTACACAGACCCCTGGGAGATCAGACAATGAGAAAACAGATTCTGGAACACAGACAATGAAGACTCCCCAGAATGACTGGCTACATGCAACAAACCCAGACATCAAAACATTAATGGAGAGAATTAAAAAAATTGAGGAGAGACAAGAGGAAAATAGGAAGGAGCTGTTGTCAGAAATGACAGCAGTAAAGAATACTGTGATGGAAATGAACAACAGACTAATAAGCATGGAAAGCAGAATCAGCCAAGCAGAAGAAAGAATCTCAGAGCTCGAAGACCAAAACACAGAACTAACCCAAACTGTCAAAAGCATAGAAAAGAAGCTCAAAAAGACAGAACAAAACCTGCAAGAGATGAATGATCACTTCAAGAGACCAAACCTGAGAATAATTGGGCTTCCTGAGGCAGAAAGAGAAACAGAAGCCACACTGGAACAAACATTCCATGAAATCATTCAAGAAAACTTCCCTCATCTCAGTAAAGATGAAAAAATTCAAACACAAGAGATTCAGAGAACCCCTGCAAGACAACAAACGAGAAGACCAACTCCCAGACACATAATAATTCGCCTAAACAAAGTAGCTATGAAAGGAAAAATCCTAAAGGCAGCAAGAGAAAAAGGCCAGACTACCTACCGGGGAAAAACCAATCCGAATAGCAGCAGATTTATCCACAGAAACCCTTCAGGCCAGGAGAGCCTGGAGCCCTATCTTCAAAGTACTAAAAGAGAAACAATTTCAACCAAGAATAACCTACCCAGCTAAACTAAGCTTCATTAGTGAGGGAGAATTAAAATCTTTTCCAGACATCCAATCCCTAAGAACCTACGCTGCCACCAGACCACCGCTACAAGAAACACTCAAGAAAGTACTGAACACAGAAGAAAAAGAAAAAAGAACATCAGCATTCTTCACAAGAGTACAGGCAAAAGATTAAAAACACACCTGAACCAACTCCAAAACCCAAAGAAAGACAACAAATAAACAGTAACAACTCTGTAAGAACTTTATGACAGGGATCAACTCTTGCATTTCAATTATTAGCCTAAATGTGAATGGACTAAATGCACCACTGAAAAGACATAGATTGGCAAAATGGATAAAATATCATCAGGCAACAATCTATTGCCTTCAAGAGACTCACCTCACTAGAAAGGACACCCACAGACTCAAGGTAAGAGGATGGGAAACAGTCTTTCAGGCGAACGGAATACAAAAAAAAGGAGGAGTAGCCATCTTAATTTCAGACAAAATATCCTTCAAACTTTTAAAAATCAAAAAAGATACAGAAGGTCACTACATAATGATAAAAGGTTCAATCCATCAACAAGAAATATCTATCCTAAACATATATGCACCCAACATAGGTGCACCAACCTTCTTAAAGCAACTTCTTGGAAAACTAAAGAAAGATATTGACTCTACCACTATCATAACTGGGGATTTAATACCCCACTCACAACCCTAGACAGATCAACAGGACAAAAAATCAGCAAGGAGATCCGGAACCTCAATGTGACCTTGGACCAAATGGACTTAATTGATACTTACAGAACACTCCATCCAAAGACCACAGAATACACATTTTACTCATCACCACATGGAACATATTCTAAGATCGACCACATACTCGGCCATAAATCAAGTATAAGCAAATTTAAAAGGACCGAAATTCTACCAAACACCTTCTCGGACCACAGTGGAATAAAAATAAATATTGACACCAACAAAGCCCCCCCCAAACCCACAAAGACATGGACACTAAACAGCATGATGCTAAACAACTCCTGGGTCAATGACGAAATCAAAACAGGGATCAAAAGATACCTGGAAACAAATGAAAATGAAGAAACATCTTACCAAAATCTCTGGGATGCCCTGAAAGCTGTAGTAAGAGGGGAATTTATATCCCTACAAACACACATGAAGAAAATGGAAGGAACAGAAATTCACAATCTAACAAGCCACCTAAAGAAGCTGGAAAAGCAAGACCACAAAAACCCTAATTTCAGCAGAAGAATCCAGATCACCAAAATAAAAGCCCAAATCCAGGACATAGAAGACAAAAAGATAATTGAAAAAATCAATGAAACAAAAAGCTGGTTCTTCGAAAGAATAAACAAGATCGATGGTCCCCTAGCTAGACTGACCAAGAAAAAACGAGAAAAAAAACAAATAAGCATAATCAGAAACACAAAAGATGAAGTCACATCTGACCCTGAAGAAATACAAAAGATCATTAGAGACTACTATGTACACTTGTATGGAAACAAACTTGAAAACCACAAGGAAATGGAGGACTTTCTGACATCACACAATCTACCTAGGTTGGAACAAGAAGAAATTGAGTCCCTAAATAGACCAATTACAATCAAGGAAATCGACTACGTAATAAGAAAACTTCCTACAAAAAAAAGCCCTGGTCCAGATGGCTTTCCAGCAGAATTCTACAAGACATTCAAGGAGGAGCTGATACCAATCCTACTGAAGGTATTCCAGGCGATAGAAAAAGATGGAACCCTCCCCCAAAACATTTTATGAAGCCAACATCACACTGATACCCAAGCCAGGTAAAGATCCAACAAAGAAAGAGAACTACAGGCCAATATCTTTGATGAACATAGATGCTAAAATTCTCAACAAAATCCTAGCAAACAGGATTCAACAATACATCTCAAAAATCATTCACCATGACCAAGTAGGCTTCATTCCTGGCATGCAAGGCTGGTTCAACATTCGTAAAATAATAAATGTAATTAAATACATCAACAGATGTCAAAACAAAAACCACATGATCATATCATTAGATGCAGAAAAAGCTTTTGATAAAATCCAGCACCCCTTCTTGATAAAAACCCTTAACATCTAGGCATACGGGGAACATACCTCAAAATAATAAAAGCCATCTACGAGAAACCTACAGCCTGCATACTCCTAAAGGGCAAAAATTGGAACCATTTCCCCTGAAAAATGGAATAGACAAGGATGCCCACTCTCTCCCCTCCTGTTCAACATAGTATTGGAAGTCCTGGCTAGAGCAATCAGAGAAGACGAGGCAATCAGAGGTATTCAAATAGGAAAAGAGGAAGTCAAGTTATCTCTCTATGCAGATGATATGATGGTGTACCTTGAAAACCCAAGAGAATCTGTTAAAGCTCTCCTTACATTGATAAAGGCCTTTGGCAAAGTCTCAGGATACAAAATAAATGTACAAAAGACAATCGCATTTCTCTACACCAATAATAAACAAACAGAAACCCAAATAAAAAACACAATTCCATTCACAATAGCCACAAAAAAAAAGAAATACCTTGGCATCTTCCTAACCAGAGACGTGAAAGACCTTTACAATGCAAATTACAAAACACTGCTCAAAGAAATCAAAGCTGACATGAACAAGTGGAAAAATATCCCATGCTCATGGATCGGAAGAATCAACATTGTGAAGATGTCCATCTTACCTAAGGCAATCTACAAATTCAATGCAATACCCATTAAATTACCAATAACATTCTTCTCTGACCTAGAAAAAAAACACAGGAATTCATATGGAAACACAAACGTCCAAGAATAGCCAGAACAATCCTCAGCAAAAAAAAAAAACAGGTGGTATCACAATACCAGACTTCAAACTTTACTATAAGGCTACAATCATCAAAACAGCTTGGTATTGGTACAAGAACAGGCATATAGATCAATGGAACAGAATTGAGATTCCAGAAGCAAAACCTCAATTCCTCAACCAACTCATCTTCGACAAAGCCCCCACCACCTACCAATGGGGTGAGGAGAACCTATTCAGTAAATGGTGCTGGGAAAACTGGTTGACCACATGTAGAAGATTGAAACAGGACCCCTATCTATCCCCATGCACAAAGGTTAACTCCAAATGGATCAGAGACCTAAATGTAAAACCTCAAACCATAAGAACATTAGAAAAGGAAGGAAATACTCTCATGGAAATCGGAACGGGCATCCAATTCCTGTACAAAACTCGAAACCCACAGGACTTAAGAGAGAAGATAGACAAATGGGACCTTATTAAACTGACAAGCTTCTGCAAAGCCAAAGAAACCATCAAGAGAGTAGGGAGACAGCCTACAGACTGGGAAAAAGTATTTGCAAACTCTAGGTCTGACAAAGGCTTAACATCCTGGATCTACAAGGAACTGAAACGTACTGAAAAGAAGAAAACAAGCAACCCCATTATAAAATGGGCAAAAGATATGAACAGACACTTCACAAAAGAAGACATTCGAGCAGCCAACAAACACATGAAGAAATGCTCAACCTCACTAATCATCAGGGAGATGCAAATCAAAACCACACTGAGATATCACCTAACTCCAGTCAGAATGGCAATTATCAACAACTCAAAAAATAACAGCTGCTGGAGAGGCTGTGGTGAAAAAGGGGAAAACTTCTACACTGTTGGTGGGAGTGTAAGCTAGTGCAACCTCTGTGGAAAGCAGTGTGGCGATTCCTGAAAGCTCTAAATATTGACCTTCCTTATGACTCTGCAATCCCCCTACTGGGAATATACCCTGAAGAACACAAATCACTCTATAAAAAAGATACCTGTACACGTATGTTTATCGCAGCGTTATTCACAATAGCAAGAACCTGGAAACAACCATGCTGCCCATCAAAAGAGGACTGGATTAAAAAAATGTGGTACATATACACGATGGAATACTACGCAGCCATGAAAAAGAACAAAATCATGGATTTCGCAGCTACCTGGATGGAACTAGAGTCTATAATACTGAGTGACCTCTCACAGAAACAAAGATCAGAATATCACATGTTTTCACTCATATAATGGACCTTGAACATCCAATGTAATACTATAAGAAAATGACTGATGGTACTGGGAAATTATGGGGGGGGATGGGATTAACAGTAGCTAATATCTATCTGGGACTGGGAAAACACCTCTTATCAATAGGGTGCCTGAATGAAATGTAATTGTACACCTAACCCTTAACTGTACCCTACAAAACGATAATAAAAAATACTGATTTAAAAAAAAAAAAAAAAAAAAATAGTGCTGATCTTAAATTATTTTTTAAGAGAGTAAAGGAATAGCTGGGATTCTTGGGCAATTAATAACAATTGGAACTTTCTTAACTACTTCTTATCAAAATGAACTAGAGCAATGTAAACCAGGCTACGAGGTTCATTAATTTGTTCTTTCCAGAGTCACTTAAGCGGTGAGATACTAATTGGTGAGCAATACAGTTACTGTGTGCATACTCCAAAACCTAAGATCATGGCCTATTTTCAGTTGTCAAATAGATTTAAAAATATATGGTGCCCATGTTGTAGGCAGCAAGGTACAACTGAGAAAGGGCAGAGTATACATATTTTTGCATATTGAATGAAATAGTTATAATTTTTAAAAGTAGTACATGTAAAAATACCATGCCCTAGAGAGTGAACTGTAATTGATGATTGAACATGGTGGTATCATAGGGTAGTAAAAAGAGGAGATGGCAAACATTAGGAAAGACAGAGAAGACAGTTTATATGGGGGAAGATATGTCAAACTTCAGATAGGTGGATTGGCAGAGAATAGGTCCATGTAGCAGAAAACTTTAAATACTTTAGTATAATTAGGCTTTGTCGGATTTGGAATTGAAGTTTGGTATAAATACTGGACTAGAAATTTTGTATTTGATTAAATGAAATTTTAAGCAAGTATAAAGATGTGATAACAAGAATGTGATGGCAGATAGCTGTGGGAAGTGATTTAGGACCAGTTCTCTAATGTGTTCTGGAATAAGCAGTGTTTGAATTCGGGGGCCTGCTTGATGCACTTATGTCCCAACAGAGCAGAAATATGTGCAGATGGGAAATAGTTAAGAAACTGAAAGATGATTGGTTTTGTCCTGGGATCTACAAAATTTCTGATGAAGTTATCTCGTAGTGCATTATTGTGAATCTCAAAAAATCCTCAGGGAGTAATCACATTCTTCAGGAAGTACTTCAAGACTCACACTGCTTCTTAGCACACTCCAAATAGATTTCATAGATTTACTTCTTGCATTAGACTCTTCTCATTGTTTGGTTATTGTTTGCACGTTTTGTGGATGGACTGAATACTACCTGACTAGCCATGTTGATGCCACAATGGTTATGAAAAAATTAATAACTGGAATTATTCCTTACTTTGGTATTTCTTTATAGATTGAGTGAGATGAGTGAATTCATTTCACAACATAGATAAATCACTTACTTGTAAAACCTCTGGGTTACTCATTAAAATGTCATACCCCTTATCACCCTCAATCCTCAGGGCAAATGTCATCCAAAAATCTAGACATAAAATTAACTTTAGGAAAAAGTCTGCCAAGAAGGCTAGAAGGCTACCACTAGTCCTTATAAAAATTCAGAATACTCCAAATAGAAGACCCAGATAAACTCTTTTTGAAGTAGTGTTTGGCCAACCAGTGCCTGCTGGCATCTCTAAAATTTCTATTTGGGGAATTAATGAAGAATATGGGCATTTAAGTGAACAGTTTGAGGTTATGGCCAACTGTATAAAGGCACAGACTCTCATATAACTGATGCAGATTATCAACAGGGAAATGACAAGTTCGAGGCCGAATAAAGCTTGAGCTTTTTTGTTCATCAGATAATACCACACAAACAGAGGAGATGTAATATGGAAAACTCATTGGTATATCACATTTTTATGTTCTTTTTAATGTTGAGAACTGATGTCCCAAGCGTTAAAGTTGATGAGAGAAAAGGCAGTCTTACATCTTTCTACAGAAGGAACTACAGTTCAATATTACTGTATTTGCAATGAAAACACTCCAGTCAGAAGTTGACACTTTAGCCTCTGTCATACTTTCCAACTGTGGTGTCCTGGATGCACTCTGACAGGCCAATAGGGAGGAGCCTGAGTTAATAAATGGAGAATGGTGCTTCTGTGTAAACAACTTAGGACACATAGACGCTAACCTGTACTTTTAAAAGACAAGGTAAATACTTTTCATCAGATAATTGAGGCCAAACCACTTTATTGAACTGAGCTATTTGCAAGAATAACTCACTAGAATGTGAAGACCTAAGCTTAGATTTGTTGTTTTCTGTTTATTCACTCTCATTTTAATCTATGTTCTCTCCATTTGCAGATTTCTTATTGCATAGCTTCTAATTTTGTCTCCATAGCCATCAGCTCAGCTTTTATTGTTTGAAACTTCTAGCAAAGTTTCAGAACAGAAAATGAGAATGTGAAAGATGTGTCAACCAAAATTATGGTTAATTGTTATGTATTGATCATGTCCAGTTGAAAACACTGAAGAAATTGTAGTTTCAGAAAGTGCTAAGTGACTTTGTTTTCCTGCATATTACCACTATACCAGGGAAAAAGATAGCCCTTGTCACTAAAGACAGGGAATTGGAGTCTACAATGAACCTGAATAAATATACTTCCCAAAGTAATCTTCATATTCCACTAGTTTTACACCCCTGTATATCATCACTTAGTGACTCCCTTTGATAGTGAATGTGTGTGTACTTTATGCATATATCTGCACATTGTGTGTGTGTGTGTGTGTGTGTGTGTGTGTGTGTGTGTATAAAATTCAACCATGATTCTTAGCTCAAAACTCCCATAGGCCTGTTCTCTTGTCTTCTTGTTTCCTACATTTGACCCTCACTGTCCCCTAGGTTAGTCATAGAAACTAGACTCCCTCTGCCCAAAGACCAGTATCTGATCTACTTTGTTTACTTGTAGGTTATAAGACCCGCATTCCAGAGAAGGTCCTCCCCAATACTAGGGAGGAAGAAATCCATGCACAGAGAAGCCAGGAAGGCCTTGCTGAATTTTCTCTCAGTCTATTAGCATGAGATCATACCCATTATCATTTCTATATGGTTGTCACTCATTCCTGTCCAAGGAAGTCCCCACAGAAGTCCCATGCCTTCTCCTTTTCCACCCAGTGACAGTCCTCTCCTTACCCAGATGAAGTAAGTAGGGTTTTGGGCCTCTGTCTTATCCTGTCAGGCACTCTCCTTAGGGCTGCAGCCTTCCCTACGATTGTTAATTTTCTCTGGAGACACAATGCTTGGGTGTCTCTCTACCAGTCTGGTCTACCCCTTGACAGTCTCAAAGCCTCCATGAGTCTCCTGAACGCTAAGGCACTTCTCCATAAGTCAGCCCGTAGTTGTTACTCTCTTTGAACTGCTCTTTCATTCCCGGGGTAGGGACTAAACTGTCTCTCCAAAAAGGAATTAAATTTCTGGTCCATGGGTTTAAGATCAAGGTGAGACTATGTGCAGTCAGCTCTTGGCCCTGAGCCTTGGTCCCTCTTTAGCAGAGTTTAGAACACCACAGAAAAGTAGTCTTGGAAGCTTCAAAAACCACAGAAAAGTAGTATCATTAAGCATGTAGTACCATTCTATGGATCTAGACAGAGTATAGGGTCATGGGGGGCTTGGAAATGGAAAAACAGCCATTGAGAGAGCTTCTCAAATTTCCTTTGTCCCCTCCTCATTTCCTCATCAGGGTTGTAACAATACCCATCTTCAGGTGGTGGTCATGTTCTCTAGGCTGGAAATCACTGTGTATAGAGTGGAGACGGGTCATTTTCTGGCTGTGTGATCCCGTGCAGGTTACGTAACACTCAGGACCTCACTTATCTCATCTAAAATTTGATGATGATAACTATCTGGCAGTATCTTACGTTAGACCTAATGTGGTTCTTCACACAAAGTAGGTGTTCAATATTAAAATTTCCTCTCCCTCACTCCCTTCCACCAGTCCATCTGTTTTGCCTTAGAGTACACCTTCTCCAGAAGATTTTCTTTGTTATGAGAAAGCCGGCAACACATAACTTCCTACCTAGCATATTTTTATGAATATGATTCCATTTTCTTCTGCCCAGGCATCCCAATCCCTAGAGATATGCTATTGTGGGCCCGGGTCTATGCTGTACCTGTTTTCTCTGTTATCTGGAAGTGTCAGAATACAGCACATTCAGGTGAATTTCTATGGAAGAATGATTGCTAACCTTTGGATGTCATTAATGTCTCGAAAGCACTTTGCCCATCCAGTTCCTCATTTATTTCACAGAAATTATCACAGTTTGCACTTGCAACAGACTTGTGAAAAAGTCACTTTCCCATTATACAGACAAGTCACTCAGGTGAGAAATGCAGTGACTCAGGTCAGGTCAACCAGGTCATCAGGAGTGAGCTTCTTCCCACCAGGACTTTTCTGTGTGATTTCTGTTCTCCACTGTATTGTATAAAATGACACTAGTTTCACCTCTCTCTTTGTTTGTCTGGACTGCTATAACAAAACACCATAGATGGGTTGGCTTCAGTGACAGACATTTATTTTTTACTGTACTGAAGTTGGGAAAGTTAAGGTCAAGGTGCCAGCAGATCAATTCCTCATGAGAGTCCTTACCTGGCTTCACCTTGTGTGCTCACATGGCCTTATCTCAGTGTGTCCATAGAAGGAGAAATACCAAATACCATCATGTTGCATGTTAGGACTTTGAAGTATGATTTTTAGCAGTGACAGGGGACACAAAAATTTAGTTCATGTACACAGACATACATCCCTGGGTGATGCTAACTATGAGTGTCTCCAAGGTCTTCCCAGGAAGAATAGGAAGAACACATTCAAATAAATATTGGAATGCAGAAAGTGTAGGCCAAAGGCCACTAGGTGAAGGCCAGGCAGAAAGGGCCTCTCAAGGGTATTTCTCTCTAAAGCCTTAAGGAGCAAAACACCAGTGAGAATATCCAGGGACACAGAGTCTTTGTGGGAAAATTGGAACAGAAAATATCTTCCTGTCTTTCATGAACCAGCTTCATTCATGCCTTCCCCTTCTTCTGGAAGCCTTTCCTGAATGTTGGCCTACCTTCTATAGAAATCACTATTAACTTGCAGCTCCCTATGAATTTATAGGTATACTTATGGATAATATTCACTACAGAAAATATAAACAAACAAAAATTAAGAATCAATACTCCCAATCTCTCCACGCAAATAAAACCAGTTGGCATTTAATGAATAATTTTTTGTATATGGAAGGAGAATATATTTTGCATGCTGTTTTAAGCTTTGTTCTTTCATTTAAATTTTTCATGAATATCATTCTTCACAATTAAACAGTCTTCTGCAAAACAATCCCACAAGGCATAGAATGGCAGAAATTATCTGTAAACCTCATCTCACATATCAGGCTAAAGACTACTATCTAGAAATTTTTAAAAAAAATTTAAAAAACCCCAAATTTGAAAAATCCAATTAGGAATTGGGCAACAGATATATTAATTTCTCTAATGAATATATACATTTGGAAAATAAGCACACGAAAATATTTTCAACAACATTAGCTATTAGGAATGCAAATTAAAACCACAATGAGAAACCATCAAGCACATACCAGAATGACTTTAAAAAAAGAACATAATGCCAAATGCCAAACAGTATGTCAAAAAACTGTATTACTCATAGTTGTTTGTCAACATGTAAATTGGTACAGTGACTGTCTTATTGTTCCTGTTGCTCTAACAAAAATACCTCAGGCTGGGTAATCTATAAACAACAGGGATTTGTTGCTCACGGTTCTGAGGGTGGCAGTCCAAGATCAAGGGACTAGCAAATTTGATGTCTGATGAGAGCTTAGTCTCTGCTTCCACGATGGTATCTTGTTGCTGTGTCCTAACAAGATAGCAAGGGGAACAGCTACTTTGCTCCTATTTTATAAAACCAGCAATCCCCCAAATGAGCACTCTCCTCCAAGACCAAATCACATCCTGGAGACATTGGTGATATATTGTTAACATAAACTTTTGGGGGAGGACAGTTGGATACATTCAGACCATAGTGGCATCTCTACAAAAACAGTTTGGCAGTCTCTGAATAAACTAAACATACAACTCACATTCAACACAGCAATTGCACTTGTGGGTACCTATCCCACAAAATGAAAACTTATGTTTAAGCAAAACTTGCAGAGGAATATTCAAAGCAGGTGTATTAATAATATCCAAAAACTTGAAACAGCCTAGATGGACTTCAATGAATGCATGGTTAAAGAAAGTGTAATACATCCATACTTTATGCAGCAATGAAAAGAAATGAACTATTGATATGGGCAACAAGGAGATTTATCACAATAATTATAGTGAATAAAACACGATTATCAAAGCAATGAGATTCTGTATGATTCCTTTCATATAACATTCTTAATATGACAAAAAGTGGTTGCAAGGAGTTATTAATAGGTTAACGTGTGGATGGGGGGAAAGGGAGTATGATTACAAGGGGTTGCATGAGGGATTCTTGGTGTGCTGAAATTGTTTTGCATTATCCCTGTGTCCATTTCAATATCCTGGTGGTAATATGATCCTTTAGTTTTGCACGATGTTGCTGTTGGCAGAAACTAAATAAAGTGCACATCAGATTTCTTTGTATTAGTTTGGATAGTTGCCATATACATATATGATTATCTCAAAAGACAGTATTAGATATAAAACATAAAATATGGACTCTTTATAACTGAATTAGGCATGCAATCAATTTAATAGGAATTTAACAATATAGGAACATTAAATCACTTGTCTTTATTCCTTTAATTAACAAATGTTGACTCCCTCTGAATAATATATGCTCTATATTGGCTGCTAATTTACCATTTTTATTCCTACTTTGGTAATTCTCCATCAATCTATTTTGAATTAATGAAGTCACTTTCATCCAACAAGAAAAGGCCTCTGTGACAATAAAGACAACATGAGAAGGCAGAATACGAATTGTGGTCTTATGGCTGGTGCTTGCAGATTTAGATTTAGATGAGAAGAATGTAATGCAGAAACTAGGAGCCACGATCTCAGGGGGATTCTCAGGTGAGAAAGACAGAGAGACACAGTCTGAGATCCTAAGAAGTGCCTCCCTTTTGATAATATATGTGTCATTTACTTACAGTCTACTTCTAGCATGTACTTATGTGTGTCCTACAGGTACTGTGATGGCTAAATTTACATCTACTTGACTCAGCTAAGGAATGCCCAGATCGCTGATAAAAGGTTATTACTGAGTGTCTCTGTGAGGCTATTTCTAAATAGATTAGCATTTGAATCAGTGGACTGAGTAAAGAGGTTCCACCCTCACCAATGTGCCTTGGATATTACCCACTGAGTGCCTGCACTGGGGCATCACCTTTTGTGATATTTAGAGCTCCTTGTTAGACTGAATTATGTCACTGGCGTCCTGCTCTTCCAGTTTGCAGAGGGCATACTGTGGGACTTAGCCTCCATAATTGTGTGAGACTATTCCCATAATAAATCTCTTATATGTATATAGAATATATATGGGATCTCACTGTTTTGTTCTCTGAAGATCTCTAATACACCTCATCAGAAATTAGACTCTTGATAAGTATACCTTGACGGTAGATCCTGCACTTTCATATTCCCATGTATTCTTCACTCACGATTGTCATGGTCAATAAGAGTAAAGTAGAGACTATGCCTTGAATTCACAGTCCATGCTCTTTCCAAAATCAGACTGAGTGTTACAAGGAAAAGCATGCCACTCCTTAACCATTTGCTCTTCCTGGTGCTGGACAGAGGCTTGCTCAACCCCATAAATTTAATAAACGTTCAGAATCCCATGTTGTTGCATAAGAGAATGAAAATTTAAAAGAGAAATTTTTTCTCTCTAAGACATATTATTGCTTCAAAACAAGGAAGTGAGCAATTTCACTGGAGGATTTCTAAGATCTATTGAAGCTCATTTATGTTTCTGTTTTCTTTCTTCTATGGAGAGTAAATGAATATGGAAACTGGACCATCAGTGAGGTCACATAGGCAGATCAAAGACACAAGTGTCTAAGGCAAAAAAATTCTCTGAAGATGAGAGTGGGAGGGGGGGACGGGAGATATAAATTGAGGTAGAGATGGGGGGAGAGAGAGAGAAAAGAAGGAGGAGGTAGGGAGGGAGGTAATATAATATTATAATATTGAAATCTGCTATTCTGTAAGACCAGAAATGTCCTGAGGCAGTGTTTGCAACTGGAGAGTTACCCATTGCTCCTCTTTCAAACAAACACATTTTTTAAATCTTGGTTTTCCAT
Source organism: Cephalopachus bancanus (assembly GCA_027257055.1). Classification (NCBI taxonomy): domain Eukaryota; kingdom Metazoa; phylum Chordata; class Mammalia; order Primates; family Tarsiidae; genus Cephalopachus; species Cephalopachus bancanus. The sequence continues at coordinate 9,100 of JAPVLO010002757.1, read as the reverse complement.
AACATGATGGTCTGATTCAGCAACAGGCTGCTTCCCTAGTGGTCAAACACCTGAGGCAGACAGCTGAGAGAAGTAAGGAGTTTTATTCTGATACAATGGGATTAAAGAACAGGCTGTGTATCCATCAAAAACCTGTTTGTTTAAGCAGAGTTTCCATCCAGTATTTATAATAAAACATATGATTTCTTATCTTTTTCCCACTGTTGATTAACAATGACTATGTGTCTTGTGACCATTACTCAGTTTCTTTCTTAATTAGTGTTTAGACCGCAAACAGTTACTGTCATAAACCAATGCTCACATTATATCAATCCTGCCATTCTAAACTACAATTACCTTATACAACTTGGGGCTGTGCACTTTCTAGGTGGAACAATTTGAGGCTGTGCCCTTTCTAGCTGGTTACAGGTTTTTGTTGTTATTGTTGTTGTTGTTGTTTTGCTTTTTCTGGGAGTTCTGGGTCACAAGGCTTGATCAAGCTTTATACATAAAATTAACACAAAGACATGAAAGAAAGCAGTTGTCATTTAGAGACTAAGGGAACAGATACATCTCTGGATTTTAGGAAGTTTCAGCAGAGCCCATTTCTTATCTAAGTCTAGTGGAGGCTTTTCCAGGGACATGCAGTTTTGTGGGTATGCCTCCTGCTAGCAGCAAACTCAATAAAGATGGTTGTGTTTTCTTCAGTACCAGAAAAAGTTATAAGATCTAGAAATAGTGAAGGGAGGACAAGGAAAAAATGTTCATTTTTAAATCCAAGCAGCTTCTCCATTTTCTCCAACTCAGCTAAATACAGGTTTCTAAGTCTTTTCCAAATTACTGTTTTAATACAGCCAAAATGGTCTCTTTTCAGCCTGTAACAAAAACACTGAAGATTAGCAAGGAAAAACTCTCATTTTTATTTATCCATGAGAAAAAATGGATCAGTAACTGTTTAATTTTAAATGATTTGTTTAAAGCCAAAGTGAGCGTGCATAGTAAATAAAATTACTTAATAAGTATAAGTGGACTTGAATTGAGTTGAAATTCTTCCCTATGCAGCATGCACAAGTTCAAAAACCAGAGTCAGCATCTTTAATTTGCCTAGATAGTGAAAATTTGGATAAATCTCTTCAGTCCTCATTTTTACTTTCCTCATCTGTAAAATAAATAAAAAATATCTACCTGCCACATGGGTTGATTTGAGATTCAGATAATAAACATTCTCAAGAATTTATCATAAGCTTCATAGAAATCTATAAATTTAAGAATTATTATATTTGAATTAAAGAAAACAATTGATTTTCTTTTTTGTTTTATTTCTTTATGTATTTATGCATTTTAAAGATGTGGGGTACAATTCAGGGTTAGGTATACAAATGATCATTGTACAGGAAAAGTTTGGGCCTCACTTTGGCCCCCGTTTCACCTGGTTTGAGTTCAGTACCCTTATTGATAAAGTGTCCCTCACTTGCCCTGGCAGTTTCCCACTACTGCCAATCCCTTTCTTTCTTCTCTCTCTCTCTCTCTCTCTCTCTCTCTCTCTCTCTCTCTCTCTCTCTCATTCTGTTTTTTTTTTGAAAGCAAGATTTATTGAGAGGACGGAAAAATCTCCCACAGTGGGCAGAGAACCGATGGGGTTGCCCTAATCTCTTTCTTGTAATATTATAATAATTGTTCAGGGTCTGCTTATGAGGGAGAACATGTGACTCAGTTCTTTATTTCTGTGATAGATTGCTGAGTATTACAGACTCTAAATCCTTCCAAGTTGCTGCAAAGTTCATTACTTTGTGCTTCTTTATGGTTGTGAAGTAGTCCATCTTGTATATAAATTTTTTTTTAATGCATGCTACTTTCTATGGGCAGCAAAGTTGGTTCCGTGTTTTTGCTAATGTGAATAGTACTGAAATAAATATGTGCATGCAGGTATTCTTTTTTGTAGAATGATTTGAGTTCCTCCAGGTATATTCCCAAAAGGGGGAAAAACTGGGTTATATGGGAGGCCAATTTTAGATCTTTTAGGAATTGCCACACTGTTTCTCAGAGGTTGTATTAGTTTACATCCCCCCACCCCCAACAGTGTAGAAGTGTTCCCTTTTCCTTGCATCCTTTCCAGCATCTGTTGTTTTTTGATTTATTGATGATGGCCATTCTGACTGGAGTTAGGTGGTATCTTGTATAGTTTTAATTTGAATCTTCTCGATGACTAGTGAGGCTGAACATTTTTTCATGTATCTGTTGGCTATTCGCATATCTTCTTTGAGAAGTGTCTATTCATATCTTTTGTCCACTTTTTAATAGGGGTGTTTGTTTGTTTTTCTTTTCAGCATGTTTGAGTTCTTTCTAGATCCTGAATGTTAGGCCTTTGACAGATATACAACTGGTAAATTTTTTTCCCAGTCAGTGGGCTGTCTTCTTGCTTTCTTGATGGTTCCTTTGGCTTTGAAGAAGCTTTTCAGGTTGATGAGGTCCCATTTTCCTCATCATTTACCATATGTTCCATTTGGTGATGAGTAGAATGTATATTCTGTGGTTGTTGGGTGGAATAATCTGTAGGTAGCTACTAAGTCCATTTGGTCAAGTGTCAAGTTTAGGTTCTGGATCTCCTTGTTGAATTTTTCTCCTTGATGATCTATCTAGGGCTGTCAGTGGGGTATTCAAGTCCCCTACTATAATAGTGTTAGAGTCAATATTTTTTTTTAGTTTATTTAGTAGTTGCTTTATAAATGCTGGTGCTCCTGTATTGGGTGCATATATGTTTAGGATGGATATTTCTTGTTGATGGATTGAACATTTTATCATTACATAGTGTCCTTTTGCAATTTTTAAAAATTTTTTGATAGCTTAAAGATTGTTTTGTCTGATATTAAGATTGCAACTGCTGCCTTCTTTTCTGATCTATTCATCTGGAAAATCATTTTCTATCCTTTAACTTTGAGTCTGTGTGCATCCCTTGTAGTGAAATGAGTCTCCTGGATGTAACAAATAATGGGGTCATGGTTTCTTATCCAGTTCACCATTCTGAGTCTTTTCAGTGGTACATTTAGTTCATTCACTTTCAGGCTGATGATTGAAATGTGATTGCTTATCCCTCTCATGAGGTTCTTATAAAGTTTTTTCTGTTTCTTTTTTTTTTGTTTGCTTGTTTTCTTTTGGCTTTGGTGTTAATGTATGCTAGTGTTTTCAAGTTTCTTGTTGCGCTGTCTTCTCTGGTGATCCTGTGCTCTGGTGTTCTCTTGGGAAATGTGTGGTCATTCTTTTTTTTTCTATCTTCTGTGCTTAATATCTTTTTAAGTGTCTCCTGTAGTGTTGGTCTGGAAGTTGCATAATCTTAGGGATTGGAAAATTTTAATTCTCCATCAGTGATGAAGCTGAGTTTGGCTGGATAGGAAATTTTGGGTTGAAATTGCTTTCTTTGAGGACTTTGAATATAGTGCTGCAGTCCCTTCTTGCTTGTAGTGTTTCTACCTACAGGTCTGCTGCTATCCTGATTGATTTTCCCCGGTGGGTACTCTGACCTTTCTTTCTTGCTTCCTTTAGTATTTTTTCTTTTGTGCCTACTTTGTGTAGGTGAATTATGATGTGTCTAGGGGTTGGTCTTCTCATTTGATATCTTGTGGGGGTTCTCTGTATCTCTTGTGCTTAGCTGATCTCATCTCTGGTGAGATGGGAAAAGTTTTCTTAGATTACCTCCTGGAATACTTGTTCCAAGTTGTTCTCATTTTCCCTCTCTTCTTCTGGGATACCAATCAAGCATAGGTTCAGCCTCTTGATATAATTGTACATCTCTTGTAGGTTTTGTTCTTTCTTTCTGAGTCTTCTTTCTATGTTTTTTCAGATTGGGTTGATTCCATGTTCTGGTCTTCAAGTTCTGAGATTCTTTCTTCAGCTAGATTAATTCTGTTTTTCATGCTTGTCATCTTGTTATTTATTTCCTGGATGAAATTTTTTATTGCCAGAATCTTTGTTACAAGTTCTTTCAGTGTTGCATCTTGTCTTTCTTGAGTCTTATTCTTTCCAACCATTTCCTAATCCCTGTCATATTCTTGGGCCAGCCGTTGGTGACTTCCATTGTTTGGGCACCAAGGTCTGATTTCTCAGGATTTTTGTCTTTGGTAGACATAATTGCCTGTGGTCTTCCTTTGGTTTTTCCTCATTTGTGACAGATCTCTTTTTTTTTCTTTAGTTTTGTTATTCAGTATCAGTGGGAGAGGCTTTCCCTTCTGATGTTTGTTTAGTTCTCTATTCTTCCCTGATTCAGGCTCTGGATTTGTTCTATTTTGAAATAGGTTGGTGGATGGGAATCTTTGCTGTCTCTTGTAGTTTTTGAAATCCCAGTAAAGTGGGGGATGGGACACTAGGAATCGGATGCTACTTGTAAATTAAAATGTTCACTTATCATGGTATGTGTTCCACTCCCCACCTCCACTCTATATGACAATGCAAAGCAGAAGCCAACACACACTACAAAACAATCTGGAATAACAACAAAGCAAAACAAAACAAACCACAGCAACAACAGAAAAAAAAAACAAGAAAACTAAACACACACACACACGCCTAGTGCAAAGTGAATAGAGAAGAAAGAAAAAATGAACAAAGGGGGGAATAAGAAAAAAGAAAAAAGGGGGCATTCAGGTGGAACCCTCACACATATATTGACATGCCCCTTAAACTATAAAAAATGAATCCCAAAAAAAAAAAACACCCCAGAAGAACAAAAGAGCAAAAACCAACAACAAAATCAAAAGATGAACACTCAATCATTCACATACACACATAAACTAAGAATGACAAATAAAAGAAGAAGGAGAAACAGAAAAAAAATTTTTTTTATAGGAGAATGCAGATCAAAGCCTCACATACACACTCATGCACAAAGGAAAAATATTTTTAAGACAGATGAACTAACAGTCAGAAAATTTTTAAGAAAAAAAAATAATTAAAAATTTAAGAATGAAACAGAACAAAACAAAACAAAAGAAAAAACCTATCCTTTTGTGGCAGGCTCTGTAATCGCTCCTCTAATCAGATCTCTCTTGCAGAGCCACCTCTTTCACTCTCTCCTCAGGGAATGAAGCAGGGAAGGAGGAGGGGCAGTGGAGGTGGTGGAGTTTCAGTCTTCCCCTACCATTCTCGTATGGTCAGGGAGATCTCTGATGGGGATGTACAGGATAGTCTTTTCCCCTGGTATGTACTGTCGTGAGGTTGCTCCAGCCATGCCTATCCTGGAATAGGGTTCTCCTATTGTGACTGAGGTCCAGGATCCATCTGGGTTTGTCCCTCTTGGCTGTGGCCTTGCTGTGTGGGTCTGATGTTCAGAGGATTGCTGGGGGGGGGAGGGGGGTTGGGTCAGCCCCAGACTCACCACTGATCTCTTTGGAGTTCTTCCTCATCCTTTTCTGGCCACAGCCTTTGTCCCACAGCTGGATCTGGGTAGGGGGCGGGGAGCCTGGGACTTAGTACTCATCAGGTCCCTCTGAAGTTTGTCCTCTCAGGATATTTCCTCTGGACCAAAATCAAGTCCTGAGTAGTTGATCTGCCATTCACAGTGATCAGGTCTCTGGACACCCTCTGCAACCCCTTCCAGCTCCCTACCAGGTGCTGAAGTGGTGAGGCAAAGCCTGAAACAGTCTGCCTCCTACTTCAATGGTGAGGGAGCACCTGGGGCAATAGTTTGTCCATGATGCTTAGGCAACAAGTTGGAGGCTATGGGGGAGCTGGGCAGGTCGATGCAAATCTCTGCCTGGAAAATGGCTTTGGTGGGCGGCACCTGACCAGTCATGGAGTCCTCTTCGGATTCCCTAATGTTCTCTCTCCAATAATCCAATCCTGCGCTCCAGCAGATACAGTATGACAGGTGATGGTGTGCGCCTGGTGCCAGGCACTGGGAATCAGCTGAATTCAGCAGGTTTTTCTCAGGTGTATTCCTGCAGGCAGCAAATGTTTCTGTGCATGATCTTGTGAGCTGCACTCTAATTTCAGGGCTGTGGGCTTGCAGTCACCCTTAGAAGAGGGACCTGGGTGCATGTAACTGTGTCCCTTCAGTTGGACTTTCACAATCCCACCAGCACCTGCCTCCTCACACAGAGAGTCTTTATTGACACTTGCCTCCACGGAGATTCTTAATGCATGACATGTCAGCTGCCATCTTAAGCTCTACCCCGCTCAGTACCAACTTTCATATAGCAACTTCTAGGTAAACTTAAAAGAGATGCTGACTCTAATTCTACCATAATCAGGACTTAAATACCCCACTCAAACCCTAGACAGATCATTGCAGGAGTCCAACTGCTGCAAGATTCAGAGGTTCCTGGAGATGAGACAGAGTAGGCGACTAGGGAGAAGAAAAAAAAAACTGGGGAAAAGAAAGGGACTGGACTACTGTTCAGGATAAGCAGAAGACATTTATTGAAGGTTTACAGTGGGCTTTTACCCCCAATTCTGCAAAGTCATTCTCACACGTCTTTCACGTGAACACAATGTCAGGTGCATGAGGGGCGTCCCCCGCCCACCAGATGTTCCTTCAGGCATGAGGAAGAACAAACCCAAAATTGTCTTTCTGCTCCTCATGCTTGGTTAATGTTCCACAAGGGCAATGAAACAATACCTTCCTAAAGCACAATATTTCTATAATCGATAACCTAAAAAACCCATTACAAGCACTAACTTAAATCTATGACTAACTTATCCTATAAACCTTTTTCATTCTATGCTAATTTATACTAATACCAAGCTAAACAATCCTATTGAAACTTAAACTATCACTCTTACAACCTGAGGAGGCCTAACCCAGAATGTATGGAATGTGGCCCACACCAAAGTTCAGCAACCTGAAGTAGGCTGACCACATTCTTTTAACAAAATGGCTACCTAAAAACTTATCTTTATAACCTATTTTCTAAAACTTATATTGCTATAATCTTAAGATCACATACAAAAAGACTGTGGCCAACACTAAGGCTCCTCGAGATGACCCAAGTTTGAATTTTAAGTATGAAAACCAAAACCACAGTCTGTGGGAAAATGGGAACAATGAGCTTCTGAAATTAGTTTGTGTTTGTCCTGGTCTCAGAGTTATATGCTTGAGCTTGCAAGCGTTTTTCTGGCTGTAGTGCTAGGCAGAAAAGGGAGAGGAAATGGGGTCAACAGCTCCCAAACGCATCCTAGTGGTCTCGGGTCAATGGCCCTTCCTGATCCCTAATGCTCAGTGGGTCCCCATGGCCAGCTCCCAACAGATCATCAAGACAAAAAATCAACTAGAAGATCTGGTACCTCAACATGACACTTGACCAAATGAACTTAATTGATACCTACAGAACACTCCATCAACAACCAAAGAATATACATTTTACTCATCACCACATGGAACATGATCAAAGATCAACCACATCCTTGCCCATAAATCAAGCATAAACAAATTTCACAAGATTGAAACCCTGCCATGCACCTTCTCAGACCACAAAATCATAACAAAGAACAAAATCATAAACTTCATAGCAACCTAGATGGACTTAGAATCTATAATACTGAGTGATCTTTCACAGAAACAAAGAACTGAGTATCACATGGTCTCACTCATAAGCAGACTTTCAACAACTTTGATAATACTATAAGAAAAGGAATGGCAGTAACAGGAAACTGCAGGGTGCAGAGGGCGGAGAGACAGGATTGGCAGTAGTGGAAATCTGCCTGAGGAAAGAGGGGCACACCTCATCAACAAGGGTACCTGCATAATGAACATTTGTATGACTAACCCTGAATTGTACCTTACATCTTTAAAATAAAAAAATTACAAGTTAAAAAATAAAAGCTCATATACCAGTTGATTTTATAAAATCTTGTTTCTCCTCAGTAACAGAAGTTACGGAGGAAAGCTCTTGACTCTCAGGACCTTCCTATTGACTGCCTCTGAGACTGACCCTTCCTGTTGTCAGACTGAGCACAGGCATCACCAGCAGTCGAGATGACTAAGGAACATTGGTAGTCCTGTGTTGGACTCGACATGTGCATGGCCCCTATTCTGGGGACTCCTTTCCCTGTGGCTTCTGTTGCTTAGGCACCTACTGCTTCTCTCTTAAATTAATATCGGCAGATGAGATGTGTCAGCTGTCCTCCTGAGTTCCAGTTTCAGCTTTAAACTTTAGTAACTGGACAGTGAGGTGTCTGAAACTTCTCAGGGTCATTCAAGCATAAGCATTGCTCTTACACAGTGTTTTTGAAGATGAAAGTGTCTTATAGAGTGTATCTGGTGTATCTGACAAAATTATATAAACTAACTGATACGAAAGAGCCACTAAAATATTTCTTTGTTCAATCTTGTGATGTTGGTTCTATGTTTGTAGCATATTGATATAGCTATATGATGAAATTAAGTTACTTAAATATTCCCCCCTCCTCCCAAATTTTGGATTTTTGCATGATGGAAACATTTTTAGCCATGATGACAAATTCAGAACTATTCTATACCACTTAACTTTCTAATTTTTATCATTGTTATTTTGTACATAGATTGGGTGCCCAGAATTCACTTTCAGTCTTCATGTTTTTTTTCTCCACTACTGGTCATTGAGCAGTATATTCAAACAGTGTTCCTTTTAAATGTTCACCAGTCTTTACAGAAAATTAATCATCATAGTCCTCCATCTGGTGATTTATATCTGATGATTTATTAAAAAAAATTCTTATATTGTCAATAGATGAAGTGATTCTGTTTCCTTCATTCCATTTTAGTTTTCCACTACTAAAAACAAATATGCTACCTTTTAGTGATATGCTTTAAGTTGCTGATAACACATTTTATATTGTAATTTTTATATCTATCCATATAATCAAAGTTGAGAATCAGTATCAATAGCCTTATTTTGAGAGTAACACATCCACTTCTCAGAATTCTGACATCTTTATTCTTTGCTAGCTTGAATATTTTGTTGACACCCTCTAGAATTTTAATCCCTGTTTTCTTATGAAAATATTTTTAGTCTTTACTACCACATGTCAATCATTATTTAAACTCAAAAAGTTTTTTTTTCTTTGATTCTATATATGGGTGAGACCACACTTTCTGTGTGTGTCTAGCATATTTTATTTAAGATGGTATCTACCAGTTTTATCCATGTTG
>JAPVLO010002756.1:0-29760 GCA_027257055.1 Cephalopachus bancanus | reverse complement strand
GGAGAGTGCACACCCAGACGACAGAGGCTGACCCCCCAGCTTGCTTCTGAGTCCATGCCCAGAAACAGTCCAATTCTCCAAGGAGCTTGGGTACAGCTTAACCCTTTGGCCTTGATTCTCCAACCAAAACCATCTGCCAAGGGGTCGGACAGAATCCCACACACAAAATGCTTCAGCAGAAGGGTCATTTGCCTGCTGACATTGGTCTTGACAGTGAGTCTGAAGGTTGCCCTGTGGTTCTACTGCAATCCCCCAGCTAAGGTCCCAGCTCAGAGCTGCTCACACAGGGACCCAGACAGAGATTTGCCTGTGTAACAAATCCTAGAAGTCTGAGCTTTCCTGATGGGTGCACGAACCTCCATCGAAAGCAATTCCCCAGGGGACTCCATCTCAAATCCGGCCCCTCCTACTGCAATCAGGGAATGCTCCTGTCTGTGCATGGACTTGCTGGGAGATAAGTGACCCCTGAGGCTGAGAGAGACTGAGCTCTCTCCCACAACAGATCTCCGGGGGGGCTTGATTCAGCTCCAGCCCCTCCTGCTGCAGTTGGGGAACTATCAGGCCGTATATGAAACCAACCCCATAGCTGATATCACACTCAATGGGGAAAAGCTGAAAGCCTATCAACTAAGGTTTCAAACAAGACAAACATGCCCGCTTTCACTACTTTTATTCAACATATTACTGGAAGTCCTAGACAAAGCAATTAGGCCAAAGAGAGAAACGAAGGGCTTCCCAATTGGAAAGGAAGCATTCAAACTATATTTGTTTTTTAAAATGTTTTTATTTCAAAATTGTGGGGTACAATTCAGGGTTAGGTATACAAATATTCATTGTGCAGGTACCCTTGTTGATGAGCTGCCCCCCCGCCTTTCCCAGGCAGATTCCCACTACTGCCAATCCCACCTCCCCATCCGCAATACACTCCCCGCAGTTTCCGGATACTGTCAATCCTTTTCTTATAGTACTACGATAGTTGTTCAAGGTTGGCTTATGAGTGAGAACACGTGATACTCAGTTCTCTGTTTCTGTGAAAGATCACTCAGTATTATAGACTCTAAGGCCATCCAGGTTGCTGCGAAGTTCATGATTCTGTTCTTCATGGCTGCATAATATTCCATTGTGTAGATGTACCACATTTTTTTGTCCAATCCTCTTTTGATGGGCAGCACAGTTGGTTCCATGTTCTTGCTACTGTGAACAATCCTGCGATACGCGTTATGTGTGCAGGTATCCTTTTTATAGAGTGATTTGAGTTCTTCTGGGTATATTCCCAGTAGGGGGATTGCGGGGTCACATGGAAGGTCAATCTTTAGAACTTTTAGAATTTGCCACACTGTTTTCCACAGAAGCTGAACTAGTTTACGCTTTCACCAACAGTGAAGAAGTGTTTCCTTTTCGCCACATCCTCTCCAGCATCTGGTATTTTTTGAGTTATTAATGATGGCCATTCTGACTGGAGTTGGGTGGTATCTCAGCGTCGTTTTAACTTGCATCGAATTTTATTTGTTTGCAGATGACATGATATTGTAGTTAGACAATCTAAAGACGCCACCAAAAAACTCTTAGAACTGATACACCAATTCAGTAAAGTTGCAGGGCACGAATCGAGATGGAAAAGTCAGAGAAATTGATGCAGTTTCTAACCCTTAACAGCAATTGACTCAACCTTAGCCAGAAGGGGCACAGGGTCACGGCAATTTCTCTGGGTCATGCTTGGCCTCCTGCTCCCATTCAGAAGCCCCTCAAGTGTCTCCACAGCCCAGGTCGGTGGGGCCTTCACAGCTCTCCAAGGTCTCGCCCATCAGAGACCTTTTGGGCATGTACACAGGCCTTTGAGGTGGGCGAGGAAATTAAGTATCTTAGATCAGAGTCCTCCATGTCCGCCTGAAGCCCAAGTCTCCAGAGTGTTTCACATCGCCCCTGCATACTGACTTTGCGAACGTAAAGGACTGCTATTCAGAAATTACCTTGAGCCCGTTCCCCAAAGTGTGGTGTGAGGAGCCCTAGGAGTGCATGAGATGACTTCAGGTGAGCACAGGTAAATATCTGTGAATGCATGTTATCGGGGCTCTGCATCTATCCATTCACGTGTGTAGTAGAAGAAATGTATGAAAAGCCTACCAACCACACCATGGGATCAGCAGGGTTGCCTCACTCACTCCATGGCAAACTTGCGCTGTCCACCCTACATGCTCCCTCCCCCAGCAACTCTCTCTCTCTCTCTCTCTCTCATACACACACACACACGCACACACACGCACACACACGCACACACATGCGCGCGCACACACACACACACACACACACACACACACACACACACACACACACAGAGGAATGAAAATCTGACCACATTTCAAAGGGGGAAATTCACTCTGGAGCAGGCCAGCTTCACCAGTGTGCCACCCAGACAGTCGCCAGGGCCTGACTCTTAGAAGGGTCAATGCTTAGTTTAATGCTTTGGGAGCACCAGGTTGAAACCCTGAATAAGCTGAACAGTGTCCTCAAGTTTTGGCTTTGTGACCTCCGGTCCCTTGTTGGCATTAGATGCAGCAGAGCTCGGAAGGGTCAGTCTACGAAGGAGAAGGGGACGTCATCCAGCTCTAGGGCCACAGGCTCTGCTTGCATGGTAATACTCCAGGGCCCTGGCCGAGAAATCCCACCTCTCCCAGCACGCAGTGATGTCCATGAGGCAAAATCCATTCAAGCACAAGCTTATATTTCAGGTGTACGGCCAGAGATTACCCCCTGGGAACCTGGAAAGTCTGACACTCTGAGGACGGAAGCATGGATTCGTTTAGGAGAAAATATGCTACGCCTAGCATGGAAATAGTCGCCATGGAAACAGAAAGATGGCACTGAACGGGCGATGTTCTTTTCATGAGGTGTCTGTTCAAAAAAGAAACAGAAAGTGAGGAACTCGTGGACGAGGAAAATAATGCACAATTGACAGTTTTGTTTGTGGACCTCACACTTTCAGAGGATGACAGTTTTCTCAGTGCTGTACCTACTTTGGCAAATAAGATGCAGCGAATTCAGACATATTTTAGAATTGTAGATAGACAGTAGGAAAATGCCCATGAACAATGACGTAGGGCGATAAGATGAGTACACGTCGACAAAGAGCCATGTTGAAACGTTTGTCAAGGAGCAGAAACCACATTGCGCTCACGTACTCCGACGGCTGGTAACAGACAAGGACGGGACATACTGCGTTTGGCTTTCATTTCGTCGCTTGACGAAGTTATACGCACACAAAATGATGGCACAAGACAGAAGGGTCTGTTTCTTTTGCAAGCAATGCCTTTGCCCAACCTCGGCCCGGGGCAAGGTGACTGTGAACGTCTTCCTTGGGGCGGAAGGAGAGCCTCTGGGAGCGCAGGGAGCGGGGAGGCTGGCTTGGAAGTGAGCCCAGTGGGCTGAGGGCTGGGGCTGGTGCGGGCAGCGGGGTGGAGGCTGGGGGAAGGCGAAGGCTTGGGGCAGACGGGGACCCAGGAGGCCGTTGCGAGGGGATCGTGAGGCCAGGCCGGCCATGGGCTGGCGCGGAGGGCAGGGAGGGGCGGGCCTTTGGAGAAGGCCGTGTGGAGCTGGGGGGAGCCGGAGAAGGACGGGAGGGGGAACGCTGCGGAGCAGGCGGAGATTTGTGAGAGGTGCGTGAGGGATGCTGAGCGGGGACAAGGAGGCAAGACGACTGTCTGGGGGCCAGAAAGGAGGCTTTGGGGCAAGGGGAGGCAGGGCCCTCGGCGGAAGGCCTGCCGGCGGACGCGGGAGGGCCTCTGGGGCCGGAAAGCAGGCTTCTGAGTGGGGGGCGGTGGCGTCGGAGAGGAGGAGAAATGAAGCCCTGGGGGCGGGGCGGGGCGGGGCGGGGAGGCGAGGCCTGCGGGAGGCGAGAGGAGGGCTGCGAGCGCGGGGAAGGAAGGTCTTCGCGAAGGGGGCCGGGTGGGAAGGGCGCGGGCGAGGTTCGGAAGGGAAGCCTCCGGAAGGGAGGGAGCAGGGCCTCTGTGCGGGGAAGCGAGCCCGGGCGAGTCCTGCGTGAGGGGAGACGAGCCCTGTGGGAGCGGAGGGAGAATGAGGAGAGAAGGCGCCGTGGGGAGAGACGCGAAGCAAAGACATTCACGCCCAGCGAAAGAACGGGCTTCGCAAGCGAAGCGAGGCAGGGAAGGGCTGCGGAAGGGGAGGGAGGAATCTGGTGAGGACTGGACTTCGGGGCAGACTCTGAAGGAACGTTTGGCGGCAAACGTTTGAGGCTGCGTGTTTCCCGAAGGTTTTCTCCCCGGGAGCCTGGGGACAGGAATTGCTGGGTGTACAAGACGCGTTCCTCTGAAGTGTGGCAGTGGGGGGGACTTTGTTGCCGCCGCGGCAATTGGGTGCTCGGGAGGGCAGCCGCCGGAGTTTTAGATAATGGATGATATAGACAGGTCTGTGGACAGAATGTCAAGACACGGACCGTCTCCAGGCCTCCCTGGATTTAGGACACCAAACGGCGTTTAGCTGGGAGTGTGTGGCTTTGGGGTAAGACAGCAGGAAGGTGGGGTAGGAAAACATTCTGGGAAAATTATACAAGGGCTGGAGTCATCATAACTGCTTGTTTGCTTCATCTCAGTGACCAGATGGTTGGCTGTGACCGGTAACTGGAAACTCACCCGGGGAGTAAGGATGCTTATGATAAAATCCCAGTGCCCCTTACTGAGGGTAGGTTGCAGCTTGACCTGTTACTGGCTCTAAACAGTGGACTAAGTTAAACTGATTTCGGAGCCAGAGAGTTAGCAGAGCCGATTCCAAAGTAAAACATTACTTAGTACAGCATACCACTAACTGGTACTTGTAGCAAGACCAAAACCATGAGACAATGCCAAGCAGCCTGCCCACAACGGCCGAGGTAACTGCCTTTTGACTTTTTGTCCTGTCGATACCATTTTGTGTGGAAAAGTTGGAAGACGAAACTTTTTATTTGGGACGTGCATGAGGGTTGGCCTTTCTGAAGAGAACTGAGGGAAAGAGGGCCGTCGTGGGTCTTGTGAGGGAGGAAACATCATGCTGAAAGAAGGTGCCCAAGGTCAGTTCTTTGTGATTGGAGGGGAGGAGGGTGAGCCACTGCAATAGGCATGAGGGATGCAGATATTCATGTATCCCCAAGGTATGTGCAACTATTATGTATCAATAAAAGCAAAAATGAGAAAAACAAAAATGAACCCCAAAACTTTGGCTGCAGAAAAGAAAGCAACCTTCCTAAAAAAGTATTGGGTCAGCTGAATGTAGAGGGGCGCTCATCTAAACCTGTAAGGTGCATGAATGGCCCTTGCTACTCAAAGTGTTCTAAGACATATGAGAAGTGAAACTTGCAAATGTTGGTTGTAAAAGATGGATCCAACAAGGTACAAGACTACAGAAGTATAGGGGACTCTCCCTTAAGAAATCATCACACAAATACTAGATGAAATACCGTCAAACTAAATGCTCAATACAGGATTGAGTAGCTCATTCCAAAATTGAAACCATATGACCAAGTGGGGCTTGTTTGATGAATATAAGGATGTTTCCATCTCAGAAACGCTACATTTCCAGATGTTGCAGAGGTATTCAGCAAAAGTCAATATCCATTCTTGCTTTACAAAACAAAACTCTCCAAATCAGATTAGGTGGATGCTTCCAGACATGATGGAGCCATATCAGTTGAAAATCCAGCACTGGCTTAATGAGAAAAACACTAGAAGCATCCTCATGGAGGCAGAGAACAAAACAAAGGTGTTGCCTTGCATCACTATTGTTTAACTGTATTCTGAAGGCAAGCAATAAAATCTGACAAGAAAAAGACATAAGTGTAAACATCTAAAGAAGAGGTTGAATTTATCATTAGAAGAGGATGATATTACTGTTTACGGACAAAACACTAGAGAATCCCACTGAAAAATCTTTGACAAATGATAAGGCAATTTAGTAGATGGCCCAGTGCGTAACTGATACACAAAGGTCAGGAGCCATCATCTCTAAAAACAGTAGCCAGTAAGAGTAAACAAAGCACTATTCACAATAACAATAAAACTATGACATACCCAGAAACAAATTTCTGAACAAAAATCGCAAGAGAAAGTTTTGGCGTTCACTGAGGGTGGCGAAAAGTAGACTCAGGAAAGTTAATGTTAATAATATATTTAATGTTTTGACCTGCAAGCAGTATGAAAATCATTGACGAGATAATTTACATTCTGCATTCCACTATGTCTTTGAGCTCTGGTGTGTACTCTGCGTACTCTTACTCTTATGGCTCAGTTAGGACATTTCATGCACTCAGTAGCTACAAGAGGCTTTGGCTTTCATATTGGACAGAGCAGGTGGGGATGGTGAGGGGAGGACTAGACAAACTCACAAAATGCTGATGGGCGGGAAAATTTGTGAGCCAGTAGAAAGAGGCATTTGATGTCCATCCTCCCAAAGGCAATCTGTAGATTCAACACAATACCCATTAAGTTGCCAACATCATTCTTCTCAGACCTGGAAATGACAATCCAGAAATTCATGTGGAAACATAAACGACCACAAATAGCCAAAACAATCCTTAGCAAAAGAAACAAAGCAGGAGGTATCACACTTCCGGGCTTCAAACATTACCATATGGCTACAGTAATCAAAACAGCCTGGTGTTGGTACAAGAACAGGCACATAGACCAATGGAACAGGATAGAGATTCCGGAAGCAAAGCCTCAATTCCTCAACCAACTCATCTTTGACAAAGCCTCCAACAATACCCCCTGGGGAGAGGAGAACCTATTCAGTAAATGGTGCTGAAAAAACTGGCTGACCACATGCAGAGGATTGAAACAGGACCCTACCTATCACCATACATAAAAATTAACTCTGAATGGATCAAAGTCCTGAATGTAAGACCTCAAACTGTAAGAACCTTAGAAAATGCAGGAGACACACTCTTGAAAATGGGAACTGGGAACCAATTCCTATTCAGAACCCTAAAGGCCAATACCTTAAGAAATCAGATAGACAAGTGGGACCTCATCAAATTAATGAGCTTCTGCAAACAAAAGAAACCATCAAGAGAGCAGGGAGACAGCCCACAGAATGGGAAAAAAAATATTTGCCAACTGTATATCTGACAAAGGCCTAATATCTAAGATCTATAAGGAACTCAAACACACTTAAAGGAAAAAAATAAACAGCCCCATTAAAAAGGGGGCAAAAGACATGAATAGACACTTCTTCAAAGAAGATATACAAGCAGACCAAAGAAGATATACCAACAGACACGTGGAAAAGTGCTCAGTCTCACTCATCACCAGAGAAATGCAAATCAAAACCACGTTGAGATACCACCTAACCCCAATAAGAATGGCCATCATTAATAAAACAAAGAACAACAGATGCTGGCAAGAATGTAGTGAAAAAGGCACATTTCTACACTGCTAGTGGGAGTGCAAACTAGCGCAACCTCTTTGGAAGACAGTGTGGCAGTTTCTGAAAGAACTAGAAATTGACCTTCCATATGAGCCAGCAATCTCCCTTTTGGAATATACCCAAAGGAACACATATCATTCTACAAAAAAGATACCTGCACACATATGTTTGTTGCAGCTCTATTCACAATAGCAGAAACATGGAACCAACCATGTTGCCCATCGAAGCTGGGCTGGATAAAAAAAATGTGGTGCATATACACAGCGGAATATTATGCAGCCATAAAGAAGGACAAGTGTATAGACTTTGCAGCAACTTGGATGGATTTGGAGTCGATCATACTCAGTGATTTATCACAGAAACAAAGAACTGAGTTCCATATGTTCTCACAAGGTGACCTTGAACAATTATAATGCTATAAGAAAACGATTGGCAGTAGTGGAAAACTATCGGGGGAGGAGGGGTGGGACTGGCAGTTGAGGGAAACTGCTAGGGGAGGGAGGGGCATACCTCATCAACAAGGGTACCTACATGATCGGTGTTTATATACCTAACCCTTAATTGTACCCCACATCTTTATAATAATAAATATATTTTAAATATTAAAAAAATTTAAAAGAGCATCAGAAACCAAAAATTTTTCAAATAAACTACATTTCAAAAATTAACTAATTAATTAATTTAAAATGTGGTGCATATACACAATGGAATATTATGCAACCATCAAGAAGGACAAACATATGGACTTCGCAGCAACTTGGATGGATTTAGAGTCAACCATACTCAGTGATCTACCACAGAAACAAAGAACAGCACCATATGTTCTCACTCATAAGGAAACTGCTAGGGGAGGGAGGGCCATACCTCATCAACAAGGGTACCTGCATAATCAACAATATACCTAGCCCTGAATTGTGCCCCACAACTTTATAATTTAAAAAAAGATAAAGAAAGAGGCATTTGAGGCCAGCTCAGTGGCTCACACATGTAATTCCAGCACTTTGGGAGGCAGGAGGATTGCTTGAGCCCAGGCATTTGAGACCAGCCTACACAGCATAGCGAGACCTCTTCCCAACAAAAAAAAAAGAAATTAATTGGCGTGGTTGCACATGCCTGTAGCTCCAGCTACTTAGAGGCTGAGGATATAGGATTACCTGAATCCAGGAGGTTGAGGCTGCTGTGAGCCATTGGCATGCAACTGCACTCCATCCTGGGTGACAGAGTGAGACCTGAATTCAAGAAAGAAGAAAAAAAGAAAGAAGGAAAGAAGGACGGAGGAAAGACATTTTACATGAAACTAAGTAACCCTGTAGGAGCCCTAGGACAAGGATAAACTCTCACATATCAATAATCAACTTGAATGTGAATGGTCTAAATGTGCCACTGAATAGACATTGAGTGGCAAACTGGATTTTAAAAAATGATCCAACTATCTGCTGCCTCCAGGAAACTCATCTCGCTGCAAAAGACACACACAAACCCAAGGTCGGAGGCTGGAAACGACCTTTCAGTTGAATGGAAAACTGAAGAAGGCAGGCATAGCTAATCTAATATCCAACAAAGCAGTCTTAAAGTCATTAAAACTTTAAAAGGACATGGAACGACACTGCATAATGATAAAAGGCTCAATCCACTAACAAGAACTATCTGTCCTAATCATGTATGCACCCAACACAAGAGCACCAGCTTTTATAAGGCAACTACTAAAAAAACTAAAAGGGAACATTGATGCTCACACAATCATAGTAGGAGACCTAAAAATACCATTCACTGCTTTAGATAGAACATCAAGGCCAAAAACTAACAAGGAGATCCAGAACCTCAGTTCAACACTCAATCAAATGGACTTAATAGACATCTACAGAACACTTCACCCAGCAAATACAGAGTATACTTTATACTCATCAGCACATGGGACATACTCCAAGGTCAATCACATATTCAGACATAAATTAAGTAGAAGCAAATTTCAAAAGAATGAAATAATACCATGCATTTTCTCAGATCACAGTGTAATAGAAATATATATCAACACCACCAAGATTCCTTCAAAACACACAAAGACATGGGCTCTATTGTTGAATGACTTCTGGGTCAACATGGAAATCAAGACAGAAATAAAAAGATTCCTGAAAATAAAGACGTATTATATCAGAATCCCTGGAATGCCATGAAATCAGTATCAAGAGGAAAATTCATAGCATTGCATGCACACATCACTAAAACAGAAAGATCACAAGTAGACAGCCTACCCTCACACCTAAAGGAACTGGAAAGGCAAGATCTCCTAAATCCTAACCTCAGCAGAAGAATCCAGATCACCAAGATAAAATCATAGTTGCAAAACATAGAAGACAAACATATCATAGAAAGACCAAAAACTGGTTCTTAGAAAGGATAAATAAGATTGATGGTCTGCTGGCCAGATTGACTAAAAAAGAGACAGAGAAAGCCCAGATAAACACAATTAGAAATGCAACAGGTGAAGCCGGGCTCAGTGGCTCAGCCTGTAATGCCGTGCCTTTGGGAGGCTGAGGTGAGTGAATTGCCTGAGCCCGCTGGTTCGAGACCCGCCTGGGTAGCGAGACCTCATCTCTAGAATAAATCAAAAAAAAATCAGCCGGGCGTGGTAGCGCATGCCTGTAATTCCGGCTACTTGGAAGGCTGAGGCGGAAGGATCGCCAGAGCCCAGCAGTTGAGGCTGCGGTGGGTGGGAGCAGCCACTGCACTCCAGTCTGGGGGACAGAGTGAGACTCCAACTCAAAAAAAAAAAAAAAAGAAATGCAACAGGTGAAATCACACCAGAAAAAATTCAAAAGATGATCAGAGATTACTATAAAAACCTGTATGCAAATAAACTACAAAACCTAAAGGAAATGGATAACTTTCCGACATCACACAACCTCCCGAGATTGAAGCAAGAAGAAACTGGCCAATAACAGTCAAGGAAGTCAGCTCAGTCATAAGAAATCTACCTATCAAAAAAAGCCCTGGACCTGATGACTTCCCAGCTGAATTCTACAAGATATGCAAGGAGAAGATGATGTCAATCTTATTGGAAGTATTCAAGGTAGTTGAGAAAGGTAGAATGCTCCCCTCCAACTCATTTTATAAAGCCATCATCATACTGATACCCAAACCTGGCAAAGATCCAACATGGAAAGAGAATTGCAGGCCAGTCTCCTTGATGAACATAGACCCAAAAATTCTAAACAAGATTCTAGCAAATCAGATCCAACAACACATCTCAAGGATCATCTGTCATGACCAAGTGGGCTTCATTCCTGGGATGCCAGGTTGCTTCAACATTCACAAGATTATAAACGCAATCCAGCACACCAACAGATGTAAAACCAAGAAGCACATGCTTATATCATTAGATGCAGAAAAAGTATTCAACAAAATTCAGTATCCCTTCTTGGTAAAACTATGGAGCACCTAGTCATAGAAAAAAACATTCCTCAGGACAGTAAGATCCATCTATGACAAACCTATAGTCAACATTTTGCTCAATGCAGAAATTGGAAGCATTCTCCCGGAGAATAGGAACTGGACAAGGATGCCCACTCTTACCCCTCCTGCTCAACATAGTGTTGGAAATCCTAGTGAAAGCAATCAGGCAAGAAAGGGAAATCAAGGGTATTCAAGTAGGAAAAGAGGAAGTCAAGCTATATCTCCTTGCAGACAATATGATTTTATATCTTGAAAACTTTAGGGAGTCTGTCAAAAGCCTCCTCACACTGATAATTGGTTTCAGTAAAGTCTTGGGGAACAAAATCAATGTGCAAAAGACAGCTGCATTTCTATACACCAGCAACAAGCAGACAGAGTGCCAAATAGAAAGCACAATCTCATTCACAATAACCACCAAAAAAATAAAATACCTTGGCATCCACCTAACCAGATAATTGAAAAATATTTACAATGAGAACTGCAAAATGCTGCTCAAAGAAATCATGGATGACAAACAAAGGGAAAAGCATTCCATGCTCATGGATTGGAAGAATCAATATTCTCAAGATGTCCATTCTACCCAAGGCAATCCACAGATTCAGTGCATTACCCATCAAATTACCAACGCCATTTTTCTCTGGCCTGGAAATGACAATACAGAAATTCATATGGAAACACAAAACAGCATGAATAGCTAAAACAATCTTCAACAAAAAGAGCAAAGCAGGAGGTATCACACTTCCAGACTTTAAGCTTTGCTACAAGGCTAGAGTAACCAAAAAAAGCCTGCTACTGGACAAGAACAGACACATAGACCAATGAGACAGGACAGAGATTCCAGATGCAAAAATTAGATCTCCCAACCAACCCATCTTCATCAAAACCACCAATAACTACTACTGGGAAAAGGAGACCATATTTAGCAAATAGTGCTGGGAAAACTGGCTGACCACAGGCAGAAGAATACAACTGGACACCTGCCTATCACCATATACCAAAATCAACTCTGAATGGATCAAAGGCCTAAATATAAAACCTCCAACTATAAGACTCCTAGAAGAAAGCATGGGAAACACTCTTGTACATATTGGAGTAGGCAACCAATACTTGACCAAATCCCCAAAAGCGAATGCCATAAAAGCTAAGACAGACAAGTGGGATTTCATCAAACTGAAAAAAACCCATGAGAGAATGGGGAGACAACCCACAGAAAGGGAAAAAATATTTGCAAAGGCCTAACATCCAAGATCTACAAGGAACTCAAATGAGCTGAAAGGAAAAGCACAAACAACTCTATAAAAAGTGGGCAAAGGACATGAATAGACACTTTTCAAAAGAACATATGTATATCTTGTAAGTAGTCAACAGATACATGAAAAAATGTTCCACCTCATCAGTTATATCACCTTGAGATACCAACTAACTCCAGTAAGGATGACTATCATTAATAAAACAAAAAACAACAGATACTGTTGCAGGTGTCGAGAAAGGGGAGCACTTCTACACTGTCAGTGGGAGTGCAAGCTAGTTCAACCTCTATGGAAAGCAGTGTGGTGATTTCTAAAAGAATGAAAACTTTACCTTCCACATGATCCAGCAATCCCTCCCTTGGGAACATAGCTGGAGAAACAGAAATCGTTCTCCAAACAAAACAAAACAAAACAAAACACCTGTACATGCATGTTCATAGCCGCACTATTCACAATTGCAAAAATAAGGAACCAACCCTCATGCCCACCGAAAGTGGACCAGATAAAGAAAATGCGGTGCATATACATGATGGAGTATAACATAGCCATAAAGAAGAACAAAATCATGAACTTTGCAGCAAGTTGGGTGGAGTTGGACACCATCATACTTAGTGATCTCTCACAGAAACAAAGAACTGAATACTACATGAGCTCACTCATAAGTGGGACTAGAACATTAATCGCATTAGCACAAGGAAAGGATCAGCAGTTGCTGGACACTGCCATGGGGGAGAGGAAGGGAAGGAGGAGGCACATAACAGCACAAAGGGTACCTGGTCCCAAACAAGAGGAAGTGAGGACCAGTCGGAGGCCCATACTTCACCTGCACGCAGCCTGCTTGTGTAGCTAGTCCTGACTTGTACCTGACATCCCTATAATAAAATAAAATAATAAAAAGTAACCCAATAGAAATTGTAAAGCTGAAAAGTACAAACTTTGAAGTGAATAACTCACAATAATATTTCATTAGTAGATGGAGTAGGCAGAAGGATAATCAGTTAACTTTAAGACAGGCAAAGACTATAGAATGAAGAAAAATAAATAGAGCATAAAAGCCTTGTGGGACATCATTAAGCAGACCAACATACACATTGTAGGAGTATCAGAAGGAGGGAAAACTAAATAGATATTCATATATAGGTAGTTAGATTAGATAGATAGATAGATAAGGGAGAGAGAGATGAGAGAGAAGTAGAAAAGATATCTGATGACATAGTGACTCCTCAGCTCCCAGAATTTGATGAAATGTATGAATCTACACATCCAAGAAGCTCAATAAGCTCCCAGTAAGATAAACACAAAGCGATCCTCATGAATTTATATTATAAGGGTCAAGATGAGGAGATTCACATTTATTGAACTTTGTAGTGGAATTTCTAACCAGAGCAATTAGGCAAGGTAAAAAAAGAAAAAGCACCCAAACAGGAATGTAAGAAGCAAAATTGTCTCTGCAGATGTGATTTTATTGAGAGAGTCCTAAAGAAATCTACCACAACAGCCTACTAGACCTAACCAATGAAGTCAGCAAAGCTGCAGCATATGAAACCAACAGGCAGAATTCAGCTAGCAATGAACAATTTGAAAATGAAACTAAGGAAATAATTCTGTGAAAATAACAGCAAAGAGATTAAAATATTTACGAATAAATTGAACCAAGGAAGTGCAAGAAGTGTACATTGGGAAGTGCAGAACCATGCTGGAAGATATGAAAGAAGACTTAAAGAAGTGGCCAGACATTTCATGTACATGGACTGAGAGACTTAATGCTGTTAATATGGGAATACTCCACAAAGTATTCCCATCTCAAAGACTTTTTTTTTTTCAGAAATATAGAGGCTGACTTAAAAATTCATGTGGAACTGCAGGAGACTCAAATAGCCAAAACCACCCGTCTAAAAATTCCGCACCTTCTGATTTCAAAACATGCTACAAAACATCAGTAACCAAAACCATATGATGCTAGCATGAGTATAGACATGTAGACCAATAGAACAGAATTGGAAGTACAGAAATCCATATGTCTATGGCCAATTGATTTCAACAAGGATGCCAAGACCATTTAATTGGGAAACAAAAGTCTCTTCAACAAATGATGGTGGGACAATGGATATTTGCATGCAAAATAATGAAGTCAGCTTCCCACTTCCCACCATAAACAAGTTACCTCAAAATAGACCAAAGATCCCAATAGAAAAGTTTAAAGTCTTAAACCCTTTGAAGAAAATATAGGATTGACTCTTCATGGCATTGAATTTCTAACTGGATTCTTAGATATGACACCAAAAGCACAAGACACAAAGCAAAAATGAGTTAAATGCACTTCCTAAACATTAAAAATCTTTTGCGTCAAAGAAAACAATCAAGAAAGTGAAGAGAAAGTCTCCAGAAGGGGAGAAAATATTTGAACATGTAATTTTAGCTCTTCTTTGGGAAACAGGCCTGGTTTTGAAATACTCCACAACAGAGTAGTTGCACACTTCATTTACATAGACACTTATGGGTGAAATTGTTGCAAAGTTTTGGTTTTCAATATAATGTTTGTACTTCCATAAGTTAAACATACCATTATTTTTTATATCAATATTTTTTATTATGATATTGTGAGGTACAGTTAAGGGTTAGGTATACAAATACGTTTCATTCAGGCACCCTGTTGATAATAGGTGTTTCCCCATCCCCAGACAGATATTTGCTACCATTAATCCCATCTCCCTCCCCCCTATAGTTTCCCACTACTAAACATACCATTATTATATGAACCATCGATTCGACTCCTAGGTGTACTCTCAAGGAATGGAAATGAGGTATTTCAACGAAAACTTGTACACACATGGCCATAACAGCACTATTCACAAGTGCCAAAAGGTGAAAACAACTTAAGTGTCTATCAACTGATGAATGGATAAACAAGACATGGTCTTTTTTTGCAATGGCATATTATTCATGCATAAAAAATAATGGAATGCTGATGCATGTGGAAACATACATGGAAATATTGGAAACATTATGCTCAGTGAAAGAAGGCAGACACAAAAGGTGACACACTGTATGGTCCCATTTACATGAAATATGCAGAACAGGCAAATCCATAGAGGTAGAAGGAAGATTCGTGGCTGCCAAGAACTGGGTGGGGAAGAAATAGGGAAGGACTGCCAGTGGGGACACATTCTCCCTTGGGGGTGATGAAAATGTTTGGAACCTGATAGCGCTGGTGGTTGCACAACATTTTTAATGTACTAAATGCCCCTGCATTATTCAGTTTAAATGGTTAATTTATGCTGTGTGACTGTCACTACAATTTTCTAAAACTCAGAAAAATAGAAACATGGCCTTGGTGTCTCCAACTTCCCACTCCCTGGCATAACATCCATTGGCATACACCTTTTTCCAAGGATCCCTGACCCCTGGGCCATGGACTGGTACCAGTCTGTGGCCTGTTAGGAACCGGGTCACACAGAAGGTGAGTGGTGGGCAATTGAGTGAAGCCTCATCTGTATTTAAAGCCACCCCCCCATCATCTGCATTACTGCCTGAGCTCCGTCTTCTGTCAGATCAGGAGTGGCACTGGATTCTCATAGGAGCGCAAACTCTTTCATGAACTACGCATGCAAGGGATCTAGGGTGCATGCTCCTTATGAGACTCTAATGCCTGATTATCCCCGCCACCTCTGGTCCTGGGCAAAACTGTCTTCCACAAAACAAGTCCCTAGTGCCAAAAAGGTTGGGGACTGCTGCCCTACTCTCTCCTCTGACTCATCTGAGGACTTTGCTGGAAGCTCGCATCCTCTTCCCTGTCCCACTCCTGCCTCCTTCTGAGACTTCAGTGTCCCAGTGGCAGGCCACTCCATGGCCACCTTTAGGCCCCTGACTACCCCCTCTGTCTTCCTTTCTCATCCACTCCCTGAACCCTGGGGAAGGTCACCCAAGCAGAGCCCTTCAGAGGCTCTTTGGGGAAGTTCAAAGTGGAGCAGGCACACCTGGAGATGAAGAGTGTTTGGACTGAGTCGACAGAGGCAGCACCTTGGACAGAGCCAGCCTGAGCTCCTGTGAGTGACGTGCCCGGAGGGGACAGGCCCCTGTCCTCCCTGTTGCCTCACCATTGAGCGCTTAACCTCAACTCTGTGAGAGCCTCCCGACACGCCATGGAGCTCACATTTTGTTGTCAAGAACCAAGGGGCTTAACCCACACAGAGGTGGCAGGACTCAAGAAAACCCAACTTAGAAAAGAATTGGAGAGCTACTAAACTGCGATGCTGGTTGGGTACCTAACTTCACAGTGTCTCTGATGTGAACATCAGAGCAACAATGAACAAACAGTGGTTTCCACCCTGTGGCAATGGAGATATCTGAGGTCATGAGGCTAGGGGAACCAGCGGTCCCTCCAGAATGTCACTCAGCTGAAAGAGCTCAGTAAGCCTTCCTCCTGCCTCCTGGCCTTCCTAAAGAGATTCATGCTATCTGCCTTGAAATTGCTATTGCTCTCTCTCTCCTTCTTCTCTCCTCTCTCTCTCTCTCTCTCTCCCCTCCTCCTTTTTATCTCTCTCTCTCCCCTCTCCCTTTCTCTCTCTCCTCTCTCTCTTCTGCCTCTCTCCTTCCCTCCCTCTCCCTTCTCTCTTGCCCCCACCCCCAATTCTTAAGTTTCCCTACCTTATGCTCCATGTCATTTCCTCAGAGAAGCCATCCAGGACCACCCAACCTGAATCAGCTGGAAGAACTAGTGTGTAAGAATAAAACAGGATGAAGATTTAGAATTTGGTGAAAATTTTCAACCCAGTGAGGAAAACAGCAATTATTCAATAAATGATGTTGGGATATCTGACTAAACCTGGAGGGAAGGGGGGAGGGTAAATTCCAATGTTGTTTATCACATCAAAAAACATTCTCAGCAGGTTTAAATTTGAAAAGAGTTCATGATGCTGTCAGTGAATATTTGCATCATTTTAGAGTGGGTAGGGCTTTTCATAGGACACGAAATTCAGATTCATTGTCAAAAAATGAGTGTCTTAATAACATGTAAACTGTACATAGAAAAGAACAATGGAAAAAAATTTAAATAAAAAGTTTTCCTCTTAGTAAAAATACTCTTAGTATTTTCAAACTGTCAAAGATTTGATATTCTAACTATGTAAGGAGGACTTAGCAGTCAAGATGGAATCGTGGCCTTCCCCATTGGAAATTAGGCAAGGGCTGCACATGAAGAGTTCTCAGAAGAAGAGACTCCACTTGCCAGGAGTTCCTGCTCAGGTGCATGAAAATCAAAAGGAAAGGGAAACAATACAGGTGTGTGCTTTTGGTAACTAGATGGACAAAGATGCAAAAATCGAGTGTGATGTAGGAGACAGACACTCCCAAACTCGCTTGGTTGGAGTGTAACTTGGTGTAAACTTTTGAAAGGGCAATTTGATAATTGATATCACACACTTTCAAAGGGGCTTCTTGCACTCTGACTCACAAATTCACTCCTAAAACTCAGTTGCACAACAAGAACATAGCAGAGTATTCTCTCCAGCATTGTTTATGACACTGAAGCGTGAGAAATACCCTGGAGGTCTGTGTGTAGGGGTCCGGTGAAAGAAGCTGTGGGTGGCATGAGCTGTGGAATGCAATGTCGCCTGCACCCTGACGCCTACGTGTTTGGGGAGAGAAGTTGTAGGAGCACTCACAACTGTGAGAGGCTGAATAGCGAGGCGGCAGCACCCTTGAGAGGGGCCAGCAGGGTTGGATGCACAGGCCAGCGGCAAGTCCCCCTTTCTGTGTCTTTCAATGTTTTATTCCTTGCAGGGATCACATGTGTGTTATCATCCAGAGAAGAGAAAGTGTGATGAAGGCACCCAGCAAAGGGGAGAAGCCTTGGAAGCAGCAGCAAGACAGGTAGAAGGGGCCTGGTACATCCTGTGTGTCCCTGGCACAGTAGGCCAAACACACAGAAGGATCTCAAGCAAGATGACCCTGTTGCCCGAACAAGCCCCTCCATCCTGATGTCCACATCCCACACACCCTCTGGATCCCTAACCCCAAGGCCACCTGGCCCATGTCTTCTGTCTCCTGGGTTTGGCACACCGGGTCCATGAGCTTAGGCATTGTTGTCAGTTGCTCAGCCTGAACAACTCTATCTGGTGCCACCATGCAGCTGGACTTGTGATCTGACAGGCAGAGGACGAGGACGTGGGTTCTGGTGGCCACACAGGATGCCAAGTCCCAAGCACTCTCCTTGGGTTACCTCCTAGATTTGTGGTCAGCTTTGTCCCAGCCTCCCCTACCCCTTCGTTCCACCCTGAGCTTTCCATACTGCTGCCACCAGGGCTTTGTTGCCGAGATGAGCCCCCTAGGTAGTGGTCTTGGGATACTTTCCCTGCCAGGGTTTGCTCTCCAGGGTCGTCTGGGAGGCACAGGTGGGCTGGCTGCATGAGGCACACGAGGCTGCCTCTGCTTTTGGGCCTGGCCCCAGGGACCAACTTCCAAATCCTGTTTTTGAGACTGTGTGACCACAGCCAGTTCGGCAGCCCGTGCCATGCATGTGGGTTCCTCTCCTCAATGCCAATCCCTTCCCCCATCCCCCACTCCTCTACCAGGGAAGCGGTTTTTCTCAGTCTCCAGTTTTTGAGGAAAGGAAGGCCTGTGCCAGCTGACTTGCCTGGAGTAGATGGGAGTCCCTGCACAGAAACCTTCCTTCGCTTCCTTCCCAAGCCTGTGCCCAAGCCTAGTATCCCCTGTCCTCAGAGTCCCCCCCACCTCCTCTCACCCATAAGTCTCCCCTCTCTAGTCTCCTCAAAATGGGGTTGCCATCCTGCTCAGAGACACCCAGGTCCCCCCCTCTGGTCCATCCACTGCTGGGATGGAGGGCAGCTGGACTTCCCTGGGCAGGGATCCCTCTCTACTCTGCACACAGAGAGTTTTATATGAGTTTGAAGATCCCCTGTGTGCCCCTGGCACGCACCAAAGGCCGGCCTCCTGCACGGAGCGGGGTTACTCAGAGCATGGGCTCTGCCCACAGGGGTCACCAAGCACTCACACACACGACTCTCCATGCATGTGCTACAGGTCTATCCACACATCACACACATGGGGTCACACTCACCCTTACTCTCATGCACACTGTGAGACTAGGGGTGCACAGCATTGACAACACGTCCAGCTTCACGTGCCTGCTTGCAGATGCCCTCAGAGTTCTGTATCCTCCTGACCCGGGTCACCTCCCACCTGCAAATAGCTCCCTACATTGCCTCCTGTGGGGCCCTCTAGAAGTGTCCACAAGCTCTCTGGCACTCCAGTTTCTAGCCAGATCTTAGCTGAGAAGGAGCAACCATACAAATGTATGGCATGGAGGGATGAAAGGGACAAAATAGCAGCCATCTCTGCTATGCTCTGTCAGGCCTGTGCCCAGCCTGGACAGTAGCTATGGTCCCCAGGCCAGGTATTCCTTGTTCCCCAGCACAAGGGATGGAACCTACAAACCTCCGATGTGATTTCTGGCCTTCTTGTCCTCATGCTGCGCAGGCCACACCTGCCCAGAATGCCCCATTCATGACCTCGTGTTCCATGGATCCTGGCACCATCCTCCAGGCGCAGGGGCCTCAAGCCCAAGTCACAAGAGTCAGCCTCTTGGGCCCAGGCCTGTAGCCCAAGTGAATGGGGATGGGCATTCTCTCATCTGTCCAGTGGGCAACAGACGTCAGAACTTGCTTTGATCCTGGGAAGGCAAACTGTTGAGAGATCTGAATGTCCACAGCCAAGGGTGCACCCAGCCTCCCCACCTGGCTCCAGTGCCACCATGGGAGCCAGCTCTCTCCTCACCCACCTGTTAGCAGGGGGTTCCTTACAAAGGGTTCAGGGACTCCCTGGAGGCTTGATCCACGAGGGCGGGAATGCAGAAGCTGTGGGCAATGAGACAGGGGGAGGTGTGAGAAGACGCCCGGAGCACTGTCAGAAGGATGAAAACACAGAAGCCCCAGGAACTCTTTGGACAGGGCCTTGGGAGGGCCATCCCCAGACACACCTGTTTGAGAAAAGTGGCGCCATTGGCCAGCGGGAAGGAGCAATGTTTCCATACTTTCTGGTGCATTCCTCCCATCCTACAGGGCAAGGAAGGCTCTACAATGAGCTGTACTTAGGACATGTATTCCTGTTGCAGGCACAGCTTAAAAGGACACAGAGAGGTCCCTGGAGACAGGCCCATCTTCACCATCCAACAAAGCCAATGCCCCTTCTTTCTCGTACTCCCATTGGCGCTGTGAGCAGACCTGGACAAAGAAGCCAAAGGAAGTTAAAGGAGAAAGCCTGTGTTCTGGAGGTAGACCATTGGCCCCACTCTCTCCCCACTCACAGCTCATCTCCAACCAGTGGTTCTCAAAGTGCGCTCCATGGGCCAGCACCACAAGCATCATCAACTGCGTCTCAGTACAAACAGTGGGTTTTGTGGCATTTTAATTTGTCCTCTTCGGGAGGCTTCCTCCCAAGCTCTGCAGGAGCCTTGAGACCAGCAGCCTGCTTCCTTAGTGAAAGCCAGAAGCCTATGGGCCACTCGAGGGGATACGACAGGTGTGGGGCTCCTTCAAAGCCCCACAGCTTCCCTGGGATCTGTCTGGTGGTTCCCCAGCAGACCTCACCAAAGCTGTCTTGTTTAACCTGGGTGAGAACAGACTTTACAGAATCCATTCAGAATACTCATGAGACAAACTCAACAACTCATCTTGTGCAGAGGAAGTGTTGCCACGTTATATTATTTTAAATGTCCAGTCTTCAACAGCACACCATGAAACATGCAAAGGCCCAGGAAAGTATGGAAAGGTAGCCACAGAGGTGTGGTTAAAAGGCGGTCTAGTCACATTTGGAGTCCTAACTCTTTGCTTCTCCCGTCTGACACAAAAAGCCACTGCATAAAGCAATGAGTATAAAACTGGTTGATGGACTCAGGATGTATAAATATGAAATCGGGGTGATAAAAAAAAAATACAGCACAAAAGAGGGGGAGGGAAGGAAGGGAGCTATCCAGGAGCAAAATTTCATGTGCCATTGACATCAAATTGGCATAAATCTGAAACAGAATGCTAGAGGTTAAGATGTTACTTGATGTGATCACCAGGGTAACCACTGAGAAAATAGCTCAACAACCTAGTAAAGCAAACAACCAGAGAATTAACATGGTCACTAGAAAGTATCTATTTAACACAAAAGAAAACAGTATTGGAGAAACGAGAAAAAAGAGAGATAAGATGCGTAAGGGACAGATAGCAAAATGGCGGATGTGAACCCTACCTCACCAGTAATTGCCTTGATTGGAAGTGGACTAGACACGCACATTTAAAGGCACATATTGGCAGAATGAATTTATTTTATTTTAGTATTTTTCATTTTTCAATAGCTGTAGGGGGTACAGATGGTTTTTGGTTATGCGGATGTATTGCATGCTGAATGAATCTTGAAAGAACACGATCCAACTAGATGCTGTCTACACAAGACACACTTTACACTCACAGACACAAACTGATGAGAAGTAAAAGAATGAAAAAGCATACCATGCAAGGAATAACCAAGGAGACTGGGAGTGAATATGTTCACATCCAACAAATAGACTGCAAGATGTAAACTGTTACTAGAAGCCAAGAAAGACGTGTTAAGGTGATAAAGATTGGAAGCTCTGTGGCTACAGTAAAACATGCATGTGTACATGTTCATGGTAACGTTATTCATTCCAGCACCCCCAAATGGAAACAACCCAAACGTCCACTAGGAGATGAGTGGATACACAAAACGGGATCTAGCCATACAATGGAATGTTATAATATTTGGCCACCAAAGGAATTAAGTTCTGCTGTGTGGCCCTATATGGATAAAACTGGTGCTAGCTGGAAGCAGCCAGTCACAAAAGGCCACATATCGTATGGCCCAGTTCTATGAAATGTCCTGAATAAGCAATTCCACAGGGACACATAGCAGACCAGTGGGTGCTGGGGGTGAAGTGGAAAGAGGGTGTCTTCAAATCGGGATGGGGTTTCTGCTTGGGGGGACAGAACTATGCCAGAACTAGATAGTGGTGATGGGTGCACAGCTCTGTGAATCTACTAAGAGCCACTGAAATGTACATGCAAAGACGGCGGATTTAGCATTATGTGCATTTTATCTCCATTTTGGAACTCTCAGGAAAATAATTCTACTGCTGAAAGGAAGAAGCCAAGAAGAGATATGGAAGATGTCCTTTCTGCCAGGCCCTGATTTTCTGACAAAATAGCTATGAGAGAGACCTTAAAATACAGCAAGACGCTTTGTTTCTGGAACCTCTATCCTGTTTCATTGGTTTATGTGCTTATATCAGGCTGTTTTGATTACTGTAGTCTTACAGCAAAGTTTGAAGTCTGGAAGTGTGATACCTCCTGCTTTGTTTCTTTTGCTAAGGATTGTTTTGGCTATTTGTGGTCACTTATGTTTCCATATGAATTTCTGGATTGTCATATCCAGGTCGGAGAAGAAAGATGTTGGTAACTTAATCGGTATTGCGTTGAATCTGTAGATTGCCTTTGGTAGGATGGACATCTTAACAATGTTTAATTCTTCCTATCCATGAGCATGGAATATTTTTCCATCTGTTTGTGTCTTCTTGGATTTCTTTGTAGAGGTCTTTCACTCCTCTGGTTAGGAAGATGCCGAGGTACTTCTTTTCTTTTTTTTTTTTTGGTGGCTATTGTGAATGGGATTGTGCTATTTATTTGGGTCTCTGCCTGCTTGTTGTTGGTGTACAGGAATGCAACTGTCTTTGAACAATCAACTCATCTTTGACAACAACAACCACTGGGGAGAGGAGAACCTATTCAGTAAATGGTGCTGGGAAAACTGACTGGCCACATGCAGAAGATTGAAACAGGACCCCTACCTATCCCCATACACAAAAACTAACTCTAAATGGATCACAGACCTAAATGTAAAACCTCAAACTATAAGAATCTTAGAAAGCACAAGAGACACCCTTATGGAAATTGGAACTGGGAACCAATTCCTATTCACAACCCTAAGGGCCAATACCTTGAGAAATCAGATAGACAAGTGGGACCTCATCAAACTAACGAGCTTCTGCAAAGCAAAAGAAACCATCAAGAGAGCAGGGAGACACCCCACAGAATGGGAAAATATGTTTGCCAACTGTATATCTGACAAAGGCCTAACATCTAGGATCGATAAGGAACTCAAATGCTGTTGGGAGCTGGCCACGGAGGCCCACTGAGCATTAGGTATCAGGGAGGGCCGTGGACCCCGAGACCGCTAGGATGTGTTCGGGAGTCGTTGACCCCATTTTCCTCCCCTTTTTACCATGCAGCGCAAGTACCTGAAGGAACTCTGCTGATCTAAGCTGAAGGCTCTGTGACTATGACAGGCATGGCTCACTCTAGAAACCCGTTGTTCCTGTTTCCCATCAAACTGTGGTTTCGGCTTAGGTATTACATATAATTCAAATTCAGGTCACATTTGGGAGCCTTTTACACGTGATACAAGCTTCTTTATAAGATTTAAAAGTATATTTGTAGAATTAGTATATACATTTAGAGAGCTGTTTCCAGCTTTAGATGGTATAGATGATTATCTAGGGTTACCAGAAATGGCCCAGCACAAACTTTGGACTGGGCCACATTCCTAAGGGCCCAGCATTCACTTTGGGCTGGGCTGCATTCTTTTAAACCGGTTCTTTAGTTACAATTAGTGTAAGTTTTTTCTACTTATAATAGAAGCTGAATTTATTTTATTCATAGAAAGTATTATAGAATAGGTTACTCTACGTCAGGGAATTACATTAGTCCAAGCATGATCATACATGATACTTTGAGGTTTTATAAGAGTTTAGCTAACTTTAGAAATTTCATTGTCCCCACT
This sequence comes from Cephalopachus bancanus, assembly GCA_027257055.1. Classification (NCBI taxonomy): domain Eukaryota; kingdom Metazoa; phylum Chordata; class Mammalia; order Primates; family Tarsiidae; genus Cephalopachus; species Cephalopachus bancanus. Next base: position 5,788 of record JAPVLO010002756.1, on the reverse strand, counting down.
TTCTAATTGCAGTTTTGGCTTTAGTACAATTACAGTTTGTATTTGGGTTTATTTTAGAAGCTTTATTGCTGGTGACCAGCCTTATATATCAGGATTAGGAATGAGAAACTTTTATAGAAATTAAGATAGATACATAGGATTTTAGAATAGCCATTTTGTTAAGAGATCTGAATCAATTGTTCCTGGAAACGGCCCAGCGTGATCTTTGGACTGGGCCACATTCTTTAGGAACTGGTCTGACCTATAATTAAGAGTTTTTTATAGTACAGGTAAAATTAGCACAGAATAGAAAGGTATTAGGATGTAAGTCAGTCATTAGGTGTTGGGTATGCATAAGTTTTAGAAGTTATTGATTATTAGGATATTATGATGTGAGAATTGTTATATTGCTTTTGAGGAATATAAACCAAGCATGAGGAACAGTAAGATAATTTTGGGACTGTCCTTCCTCATGCTTGGGAAAACGCCTGGTGGGTGGGGGACACCCCTCATCCACCTGGCTTTGTGTTCATGTAATAGTCTTGTGATTTTATTGGGATTGTCCTTCCTCATGCTTAAGAAAACACCTGGTACGTGTGGGGGGGATGCACCTCATCCACCTGGCCTTGTGTTCACGTGAAAGTCTTGTGATTTAACATGTGAAAATTTGGGATAAAAGGTTGGTCCCAATAAACGACTTCTGGTCATTGGACTGAACAGTTGTCCACTTTCTTTCTTTCTCTTTCTTCCTTTTTATATCTATCCCTCCATCTTTCTTTTTTTTAATATCTATCCCTACTGCAGAATCAGCTTCTGCACTAGACAGAGTCCAGTCTCTTTCTTTCTCCTTATTTCTCCAGAATATTCGGCGACGCTGCCCCACCTTCCAGGGACCCTCTAAATCTCTTTTTTGGGGACTGGCACCCAAACAAAATGTGCTGAAAGGAGAAAAACAAACAGCCCCTTTAAAAAGTGAGCAAAAGACATGAATAGACCTTTCTCAAAAGAAGATATACAGGCAGCCAACAGACACATGAAAAAGTGCTCAGCCTCACTCATCGTCAGAGAAATGCAAATCAAAACCACACTGAGATACCACCCAACCCCAGTAAGAATGGCCATCATTAATAAAACAAACAACAACAGATGCTGGCGAGGATGTGGAGAAAAAGGAACGCTTCTACACTGCTGGTGGGAATGCAGACTAGTACAACCTCTTTGGAAGACAGTGTGGCGATTTCAGAAAGAACTAGAAATTGACCTTCCATATGACCCAGCAATTCCCCTATTGGGAATATACCCGGAGGAACTCAAATCATTCTACGAAAAAGATACCTGCACACATATGTTTGTTGCAGCTCTATTCACAATAGCCAAATCGTGGAACCAACCATTTTGCGCATCAAAGCTGGACTTGATTTTAAAAATGTGGCACATATACACAATGGAATCTTATGCAGCCATAAAGGACAAATATATGTACTTTGCAGCAACCTGGATGGATTTTGAGTCTATCATACTCAGTGATTTATCACAGAAACAAAGAACTGAGTTCCATATGTTCTCACTCACGAGCTGACCTTGAACAATTATAATAGTATAAGAAAGCGATTGGCAGTAGTGGGAAACTGTCAGGGGGGTTGGGATTGGCAGTTGAGGGAAACTGCTAGGGGAGGGAGGGGCATACCTCATCAACAAGAGTACCTGCATGATCAATATTTATATACCTAGCCCTGAATTGTACCCCACATCTCTATAAAAATAATGATTAAAAAATAAAAGTAATAATACAAAAATACAGCAAGGGGATACAAGTCAGCTTCTCACACAGAGGTGAGCCAAGAGGTGGACCCTGGCAGGTGGGAACCTCTGCTGAGCGGGGTCACCCAGGGACAGAGCTGGAGACTTGGCCGTGCCACACCTCCCCTGGAACTTGTATCTCTAGCTCCAGGACAGTTCCAGCTGTTGTGGCTACTCCAACGGACCCAGCTATTGTGCTATCTCACCAGAGGTGGGGAGGGAGGGGGGAGGGGCAAGCATGGCAGATAGACAGTGGAAGACAAGCCTGTTCCTTTCTAAAGACAACTCCCCCCTTCCCAGCAACCACACACACCTTTTATGCTCATTTCCTTTCCCAGAACTGAAACACACAGTCTGCAGGGCCCAGTGCCAAATGGAAAAGTGAAGCCCTGAATTCAACAGCAGGAACAGGACCAGCCACAGGCACGAAGATGTCTGGTGTCTTCTTGTAAACTGTCTCATCACCCAGAAGCAAATAGAACTCATAGTGAATCACGAGAAACAACACAGGCTTCCAAATCACAACAGCAGTATGTTGGTGTCATGGTTTCACAGAATGCCAGATGCCAGTATCCTTGCTGGATGCGATGGGGATGGAAGTGCAAGCTTTCACACTGTCTCCAGTGGTCATCACTGACAGGATCACGGCATACGCTGCCTGAATACAAGATCTGACCGTTAAGTTCATGGACTCATCCTAGAAAAATCGTTCTGTATCTCACTGCTTAATATCAGTACCGTCACCTTCGAAGGGCTCCCCCTGGGAAGCTATGCACTGACACCAGTGCTTAGTCCACCTGTCAAAGCAATTTTGGAACTCTTATTCTGGAATGGAGTTGTCATCGTATCACCCTTGAAGTCCTGAATGTCATCAAAAAGGCTTCCTTTCAATATTCCCTTTATCTTCGGGGGGGGGGAAGTCACTGGGGGTCAGATCAGGTGACTAGGGAGGGTGTTTCAATGCAGTTATTTGTTTGCTGACTAAAGACACTCTCACAGACAGTGCTGTGTGAGCTGGTGCATTGTCGTCATCCAAGAGCTCCTTAGGGACCATTTTTGCACACACCTTTATTATGCCAAGATTTTCGGTTCAGGTTTTTCTAACTTTTTCTATCAATGTTTATTTGGTCTTCTATGCTTCTCACAGTCAGCTCGCGATTTCCATTCACAATTAGATGTATTTTTTTTGCCATGTTTTCGTCAGTTCTGCTCGTGACTGGCCATCCTGACCTCTCTTCATCAGTGACGTTTTCTCTGCCCTCAGAAAAACATTGAATCCTTCTGTACGCTGTCATTTTCTTCATGGCATCATCCCCATAAACTTGGACTAGCACGTCCCTGATTTCACTTCCACTCTTGTCCAGTTTAACAAGAAAAGCAATGTTTGTTCATTGCTTACTTCAAGTTCCAACACTCTTGGGATGGTACACAAGAAACACGCAACAACAATAATGAAGGTCCCTCGGCAAGACACCGACCGCCACATGTCGACACGAACACAGCTGTGAGACGCTGATGTACCAAGGTTATGAGGCCTTACTGAGCTGCTTGTCTGGTGCTGCCACGTAAGCGCATGGGGGCAAGCTCACGAAATTGTCAGACTTCGTACCCTTGGCAGAGACGTTCTCACTGAGGTCTCTGGCCGCTGAGACCTCCAGACAGGTTCTGGCATGTGAGGAAAGCTGGCCCCGAGTGCCGCCCCAGGAGGTCCAGGGCCCCTGATCCCCAGGGCAAGGAAGAGGACAGGCATGAACACAGCCCTTGCCCACAACGGCATTACTGTGCACGTGTCCACCACAGCATCCCATGTCCTGAAGAAAGCAATAGAGGCTGGAGCTGCGTTTAAAGCCATGGAGCTGGGACCAGCGAAGGAGGGCAGGTCACAACCCACCCCATTCATACCTCCCTGTTGCCTATGCCTTGAGCCCTCTTTCCAGCCATAGAAGAAGTGGCAGCTGGCTTGGGAGAGCCCCAGGCCTCACCCTGCCGGTTGTGCCACCAGCCCAGTGCCTGACTGCTCCAGGGACTGGTGTGTGCTGCTCATCTCTCCTGCACTATGACGAGTGACCCAGTCTGTTGGCGGGCCTGCACCCTCTACTACACCGGCACTGGCATCACTTAGCGTCAGGGAACTGCATGTGACACCCACAAGGAGAGGCCCCCACATGCTCATTCGGAGGGTGACAGTGAGGAAGGATGGCCACATGAAGACTTGGCACCTATGTGGAGGAATGAAGGCTCCCGATCCTGGCTAGCGGGGGACAAATGGTGCCCCCCTCCCCACTGGTTTCACAAAGTTTGAACCCACGTCTGCCAACGAAGCCCGTCATTTCACGCCTCCCTCCATGTTGCTCTAAGGGAAAGGAAACCCCAGTGTCCATGGAACACCTTGTGCGTGGATGCTCACAGCGGCTGTGTTCACTAGAGGCAAGAACCGGAAACTACCCCACGAGGCTCGTCCAATAAAGAGAGCAAGCTGCAATGATGTGGGTGGATTTAATGCCACGGTGCCACGTGAAAGTAGTCACATAAGACTGCGTACCAGGGGACTCTTGTCCACGCCACGCAGACGAATCCGGGGAGCAAGAAAGGAGGTGGGTCTGCCCCAGGCGGGAGTCAAGAGGAGAATCAACTGCAGAGGGTCAACCAGCATCTCTAGGGCATGACAGAAGTGTTCTGCGGGTTTTTCCAGGGGTAGTTTGGCTGCTACACACCATCTTGTAAACTCTTCACAGTGGACACTTTCCACGGATGCACTTTTCAGTTGGGACTGATTCCTCAGGCAAGGGGACAAGATAAAACCCTAGCCTCCCACAGGGCCTTGGAAGGCAGCAGACACTGACCATCACCAGAGTGTCGAGGGCAATGGTAGAAAGGGTCAACGTGCTAGGGCGTGTTGGCGGTTTCTGACCACTTTTTTGGAAGAGTCCTGTGAGAGGAGGATGAATTCGGGCTGGAGCCAGCATCCTGCAGGCAGAACCAAGAAGAAGCGCACTGCTTCCGAGGATGGTGCTCTCTGCCCAAGACCTGAAGCCTCCGTGGAGAGGGAGTCTGGTCGTGCGGAACCTCACAGGCCAAGAAAGCATCCGCAGGCAGCCCAGAATTCGCCTCCTGAAGAGGAGACACAGACTCTGAGAGCCACCATGCATGTGACTTTCGTATAGTGGCTAGCTAGAAGCCAGCTAACCTCCAGAGGCAGCTGCGTTGCCAGAGAAACTCCGAGCTGGGCCTGCCAGAGCCAGTGACTGACGCAACCCAACAGCAACCTCTCGGGGGTCCCAATTCAGCACCAGTAGGTAGCAGGCTGCCTGCACCCCAGAACCTCCCAGAAAAGCATCCTCCCCAAGGCTCATTTCAGGTGTGTCCCGGGGGACAGTGGACAAGGGAAGAGCTCCAGGTGACAGAGCCAGTGGCTGAGAAGCCAAGGTGAGGACGTGTGAGCCTTCCCTAGGGGACAGGTCCGGAAGCTGCCTGATGGGCCAACCAGGGTCTCTGCTCCACCGCTGGGAGATGGTGCTCATTTGACACCTGCAGAGAGGGATTGGCTCCACCTCTAAGAGCCATAGTCTGCTCTGAGTCTCCAGCTGAGTCGGAATTGTCCTCTGCGAGCAAGCTCCCCTTCTAGAAGTCAAACTCTTGTGTGTTACCCGTGAGCGTTGCCCTCGGGCCAGAGACTGGCCTGCAGCCTCCCTTGAGTGGCCGACCATTACATGTGACCAGGGTCCTGCTCTTGAAAGGACCTCATGCTTGGTTCAGTGCTGTGCCGTGGCCCCTGAAATTCTCCGCCACCCCCTAATTGAGCCGTGTGAGTGAGGTCCGAGGGGACAACAGAGCTCGTGCGAGAGCACGTGAGATGTGTTGGGGCCAGCATGCAGGTGCGTGGGCCCGGACCCCAGGGATGGGGCGGTGGGCACATGTGAGCCATGCCTGGGGTAGCCAGGAGTGACGCGGGGCTCTGGCAGGGTGGCCCAGATCAGCAATGGAAACAGTAGCTAAGACACGGAGGATG